>CAUYPK010078166.1:0-30181 GCA_963574355.1 Loris lydekkerianus | reverse complement strand
AGTATCTCAAGAATGGAAGAAAAAGTATCCAATGTACTCAGCCCTACTATGAAACTAATTTATGGCTTTCACATGAAAGCTATAACCCAGTTATAACCTAAGAATAGGGGGAAGGGGGAAAGGGAGGGGAGGGAGGGGGGTAGATGGGTGGAGGGAGGGTGATTGGTGGGATTACACCTGCAGTGCATCTTATAAGGGTACATGTGAAACTTAGTAAATGTAGAATGTAAATGTCTTAACACAATAACTAAAAAAATGCCAGGAAATCTATGTTAACCAGTGTGATGAAAATATGTCAAACTGTCTATAAAACCAGTGTATGGTGCCCCATGAGCACATTAATGTACACAGCTATGATTTAATAATAAAAATAAATAAATAAATAAATAAATAAATAAATAAATAAATAAATAAATATTTTAAAAAGAGCCCTCTATAAAGAGACACAAATTCTCAAAAATACCTACATAAAAGTACTATGTGTCAATTGCATGGCTAAATTTCTTAGTGTAAAAGTGCTAAGTATATCCTGAAGTTCCTTTATAGCCAAGGACTCCTTAAACTTCCATTTCCAAAAATGTATTCTCTATATGCTAGAAGGTATGCAGTATAGAAGCAGTTTATGAACAGGTAGGTTTAGAAAACATTGGTTTAAGCAAAATCTAATAGTCTCTCTTTTACTATAGAAACTTTTCAAAACCTTTAAAGTGTGGATGTTTCTCTTAGATTACTGGAGATTCTCTCTTACTTGCAATAGGAGATTAACACACTGGAAGTGTTCTTGCCCACTCACTTCCACCACTATTATCACCACCACCTTACCCAGTTATGCTACTCAGATTCAGATCTCAGATCAATCATCTCCCCTTCTGGGAAAGCCCTTTCTTACCCTTCCAGAGCAAACTATGGCCCATAGTCCTAGGGAATACTATAGCCTGTTTTGGCCCACAGGTTAAGAATGGTTTCTACATTTTTAAGGGGTTGAAACAAAAGCCAAACAAAGGATAATTTTGTTACATATAAAAAGTATATGAGATTCAAACTTCAGTATCCATAAATAAAGTTTTATTAGAACACAACCATGATCATTAGTTTACATGTTGCCTATGAATTGCTTTCAGTTTCACACTACAACACCCAGAGCTTTTGGATTATTATTAAGATTATTTGGTCCTACAGTGCCAAAACTATTTACCATCTGGCCCCTTACAGAAAAAGATTGCCAACTCCTATTATGTATAGTACGCTACAAAGTTTTCATTTACGAAACTTATGTCATGTGTAAACGTCACGTTTGCTTGATTAGTTTATTAATAGCTGCTCACTAGACAAGAAGGCAAGACCCAAGTCTGTTTTTTTCTCCAAATAACACAGTACTTGGCACACAGTAGATATTAACTAAGTATGTATTGATGATTGAATAAGCAAATACCTCTTGAAACTGGTGTTCCATAAAACATGACTTGGGAAATGATACTCTATGAAAATAACCTCCAGCTGGTAGACAGAATAAAGAGACAGACTTTGCTTGCAGAATATCTTACCAAAATTATGTTCTAAAAGGAGTCAAAATCAGCAAAAGACTTTTTTGTCTTAAGTCTGCTCCACCCGCAGGAACCTGAAAAACTACTTCTACATTCAGTAGATGCCAACGGGGGTCCTCCAGAATCAAGTGAGGAAACACCCAGGCTCTCAAGGGGGCTTGGAGCTATGCAGGAAAGAGCTGGGCCCCTGGGGGCAGCTGACGGCAGAAAGTATATAAGAAAAGCAGAGGAAGAGAAAATGAATGAGATAAGACTCCCAGAATTTATAAGGACTAAAGGGGCCTAATGGAGAAAAGTCGTGTTCTTCTGGACACCAGAGGTGTTGTGATTGTATGACAGTGACATCATTCTGCTTGGAAATGGCCTGTGTTGCAGCCCATCTGGACAGAGCAGTCCTAAAGGAAAAGCTACATGATTTTCCTCACGTTCTGTAACTGCCCTCTGACTCCTTCCTTATTTTGATCGAAATTACTACTTTTCTCATCAGACACTACTTATGAGGTTTAATGCATGGACTCAAGCATTACCAAGAGCTTTCAGACATGTGTCAGCAAGACACTGTTTCCCTGAGTTTCAGTCCAGCTGCATTCGATAGTTATTTAGCTAGCCTGTCTTCCTGAAGAAAAATTAGAGGACAGGCCCTTCCAAAGACTCACAGAGTAGAAACACCCAGCTTTGCCTGGTCTAAAAAGAATCATGTTCTTTTCTGTTTCCTCACCAGCAAAGAGCATTTCTCTTCATTGATTCCCTGTTGAGCAAAACTTTGATGAGCTACTATTGTGTAGCAGGCACCGTTGAGCAGAATCATCCCTGACCTTACAGCATGCTGTCAGTGCAGTGGACAAAACAAACATTAACAAGATAATCACACACATCAAAACTGGCTCCAAATTTTGGTAAGGACTTTAAAGGAAAGCTACAGGGCACTGTGAATGCATGTGACAGAGGAAGTGACCTTAACTGGAAAGTCAGGGAGGAATGCCTAAAAATATGACATTTAAGCAGAGATCTAAAGAAATAGAATGTTCACAAACACCGGGACAAATTAAAAAAAAAAAAAAAAAGCCTTGGACCTAAAATTTTCAACTAAATATCTTCGATTACTAATGAATTTCAAACAGGCTGAACCATAAGGGAAGGTAACCTCTAAAATAGACAGGCAACAATGCTCCAGGATTCTAATGTTGAGAATTAGGCCATCTGTCACATAATGCCACAGCCAAAGTGACAGGTAGAAATTTTTCTAGTCTTCCTGCAAATTTGTCTGGGATCTTTTATGATCTCAATTTTAGGGATGAAAAAAATCAAGGAAAAACAGAGGTCAGGTTTCAATCAAGTTTGTAATGATACTCGTCCTTCTGAAAAGAGCACAGAAATGAACTGCTTACTCCAGGTCCTGATCCAAGAAGAAATTGGTGGGTTAGGTACCTCCACGTGTAGGGCTCAGTGAGCAAAGAGGCACACAGAACCTCTGTCTCTAAGAGGTAAGAGGAACAGAGTGTATTTTCAGAGAGGGTCCTTTCTTTATTCTGTTCTATATAACAGAATAGAACAGAGAAAATAATAAAGGGGCGACAGGCGTCCCCATTCTAATCAGTCTCCATGAACTCAGAGGACAGAGTGTTCAGTGCTGGGCTGTGCCTTCTGGAAAGTCAAAAAGTACAAGCTTTCAGGGACCTTAAATCTAGTTGGGAAAATATCACAAAACACACACCCACACAGGCACACACACTGATCAATACAACTAAAGTGTGGATCAGACATAATCATAAACACCAGAAGAGGGCCCCCAAAAGTACTAAAGTGGTCAGAAGAGACTTCTTGGTAACATTTAACTCATTTAACTTTTACTGAGGTCCTACCACTTCTATACCAATAACAGCTAACATCTACTAAGCAGTAATTACACATCAGACATGGTGAGTGCTTCAACACATCTCATAGAGACCAGGAGAGAAGCGCTATTTAAAAGAGGAAAAGCCTTAGGCATGAGAAGTCAAGTAATCTGGCCAAGGTGTGCCAGCTAGCACGTGGCAGAGCTGAGAGTGGACTCTGAAGTCTATTCTTAACCAACAATAGGCCCTCTGTTTTTGTAGAATTGAGTAAAAGAGATGAGGATGTTTTCATGTCCCCTCTCAAGACAAGTGAACTTGGTTCATCTCATTTATCATTGTAACTCTTAGCAATAAAGATATTTTCAAGGCAAAGCTGGGATTCAATCCAAGGTATTTGACACCAGAGACTGTGCTTTTAACTTGCATTCTATGCTGCCTTTACAAGGAGAGAGAACAATTAATACTTAGATTGAAAACGAGCACAGGGAAGACATTCTTTTATTTATTCATTTATTCGACAGGTACTTTGTGCCTAGAACTGTTATCAGTACTGGAGATGCAACATATGAATGAGTCATAGTTCCTTTTCTCAGGGACCTTATGTTCTGCTAAGGGAGATAGAAAGTTAATACCAATAAATATGTGACTAGATTACATAAATGACTAAATTATATCTCAGTGTCTGATATGTACATAGTACTAGAAGATGAATAAAGCTGGATAAGTGAATAACAAGTGTCAGGGGCAAGGGCATGATTGTGCCATTTTAGAGTATAGTGACAGAAAACTTCAATATTAAGAGGCAACAACTTCCCAGAGTCCTAAAGGAAGTGAGAAAGTCATGTGACTATTGGGAGTTCCAGGAGGAAGGACTGTCAACTATCGGCATCTTAACTCTGTATCACCTAACCTAAGGATGATCTCCCCACCCCCACCCCCCTTGGAACTGAGAGAGGTCCTTGGTTAAATGCCCTGGGAGTTTCCTTTTGAAGACACACCATGTCTTCATGACCCTCAGCTAACTGGATTGTCATTATTCTCTAGACTTGCCAAGAGAAATTCCCCATTTGCTCCAGATATCCAACGCAGAGTTGAAGACTTTTTGCATTCCTTCTTGCAGTCACTTCACCTTGTGGCAACCCTCCTGAGACCTCCATGTTCACCATTTTTTGCTCTGGGACCCTTTTAAGAAGCTTAAAAATGCTCTATACACTCCCTGCACAATCACCCTCAAAACTCATATGTCCTGACATTGTCATATGTCCATAACATTGCCTATCTTTAAACCTACCTGTGGACACACCCCCACCAGAGTCTATGCACCTTAAGAATCTCTTTAGAGAGCTCCTTTTGAGGAGACTTAGCCATTCTCACTCTCAGGAAGAAAGCCCTGCTCCAACTGAAAAGCCATCAGTATTTTACTAAAAGCCTCAAGGAATTCCACGCAGCGTGGGAACAAAGGAAAAAATGTTCTATTGATATTCCTTGAAATTGTATGCTCAGACACAGACAACTGTATACCATCGAAAACTAGAAGTTGGAGTCCAAAAGAGGGGGACAAGTTAGGAGAATGGCCGGGACACGCTTTTACTGTGTGTCTGCAAAATAGAATTCCTTAAGGGCAGGGGCTGTGCTTCCTTTATTCTTATATTCCAAGTAGCCAGCAAGAGATGAAAAGCCACCCTGAGTTAATTAAACACAAAAGGGAATAGTTATAGGCCCATACATCTAATACAAAGAAACTTACAGATAAACTTAGGAGCTACCAAAACCAGAGATTTTAATATTTTTCTGTTTTCATCTTTCTCTCTGTATATATCTATACACACACACACATACATATATGTGTGTACACAGTAGAACCTCTGTGAATTGATCACCCAAGGGATTATAACAAACTGGTCAACATATAGAACTTCTGCTGAGCACATGTGGTGCACATCCAGTCTATGAAAATTAGTCAACTTAAGGAGGAAGTTAATGTAGGAAAATGACCAACTATGGAGGTTCTACTGAGTATCCATCTTTGGATATTTTTCTATTTTTTTTTTTAGCTTGTCATAGTCACCAGATAAGAATATGGCCGTAAAAACCATGGGGCTTATATCTTAACAACTTTATATCCAGAGGAAACAAAGGTGTGGGGGGGGGGGGCTTTCATTCTAGCTCTAGTTTGAAAAATGTCTGCAAAGAGTTTTTTCTTTACTGAGTTTAACTCACATGTCCATCTCTAAACCAAGCTTGAAGCCTGGGAGATTGCGCCACTAGAGAGCTCCTTTTGACCAGTTCCACAAAATGCATGATTAGAAAAGGAAGACGTTTTTCCTTAAGGTGGGGATATCATGACCAGAAGAAGGATAGTGAGTGGATGCTGAGAAGACAAAACCAATACTTTTGCAAATTAAATTAATATTGATGAAACCTAATTATTTCCCATCATAGGCTACATATTATGCTTAAGTGTGCTTCATGTATTAACTCATTTATCAATCTTTCTACAAGTAGTTGTTGACAAGGGAACAAGAGACCAGATTAGGGCAATCTTAAAACCTACGGAATTTATTAATATATGGTAATGGGTAATATATAATACTGATAATATGTTGGCATTGAAGAGCTATTAAAGATTCTGAGGAAGAGGTTTACATAATTACAGGGTGGGGGGTGTAGCAGCTCCCACCTGGTGGGAAGCAGTGTGCAAAGCCCCAGTCTCCAAACTGTGATGAGATTGGAGAGTTTTCTCTGTATCGTTATGCTTTACCAAAACAAACTTCCTTTTCCTGTTCATTCTCTAGCAATGCAAAGGAATAATGATGGTTGTTGAACTGAACAGTATTTGGAGAAACATCACCTGTTAATTCCAGGGCTCACGCACCAGCTCAGGGGAAAGACAAACATTTCCTTCTGGTGGATAAAAAGCAAGCTTCAAAGTAAATTTGAAAGCAGTGAGCACATTCGGTTATTTTCCCTCTTAACAAGGCTTGATGAAAGCAATCTCCACAGAGGCTGCCTAATTGGGCAGGGAGCTCATCTCTGAGATGCTCTGGCAGAAGGAACCAAGAGCTCATTCGTGCATTTTGTCTGAAGACTACTCTTTTTCTAAGAGGGAGGGGAGAATTGTTCCACCTGCAGCGCCCCAGTTCCACACACCTCCAGGGGACTCCTGTCAAGTGGCTGTTTTGAGTATTTTCTGAGCAACTGGTTTCCTACTTTATTTCACAGCACGAACACTTTGGTTTCCTAATTATCCTGCAGAGAAAGGTACACTGTTTACTTACTTCTGAAAATATGCAAGGTTCACTTCCTTGTGCCAAGATCCCCTGAAAAACACATCAGCAACTGTATCCCCTCCCCTCAGAGAGGGAGGTCAGAGGCCAGCTATATGCCCCATCCCCAAAGAGCACCCTTGCAGATGGGGACACCAGGGGCCATGGAGCTCAATGAACCATCCACAGTGGCTGAATTCTGGACTCAGCCTCAATCAGGCAACTCACACCCTGTCTGCCCCACACACTCCCATACACAGCAACAAACCCCTCTGCTGCCTTCCAAACCTAACCAGCTACCACATCAACCAGGACCTGCACTGAGGGAACAGAAAGGGTAATAGTCATAGGACACTTTTTATGCCAAATACTTTAGATAACTATCTAATTTTAAGCCCACGACAACGCTATGATTTACCTCATTTGAAAGGTAAAGGAAAGATGAGGAACTGAGGCTTAGAGAGGTTATGTAACTGTACCCAAAGTTAACATAGCTCCTTATTAGGAGCAGAGCTACCGTCTTGCTGATGGGGCCAGGGGAAGCCAGTACGTGCTTTGAATGCTTTCACTATACAGGTTCCCAGGGAAAGAAGTTTATCTCCCCAAGCCTCCACTGCTCTTTCAATTAATCAATCAGTGTTTGTTGAAAGCCATTATGATGCTCACAATATGCTAAAACAATATTTGACACCCTCCCTTCTGTCCAAAGAACTTCCAGTTAGCAGACAAGATGTATACATCTGCAATTTAATAAAAAATACAATGAACAGCAATACAGGAAAGATAATTAAGCAGTAGAATAAGTGCAGGTTCTTAATCTGGGATTCCTGTAGATGGTTTCGTAGATCTAGGAATACCCTTAAATCATTTGCAATTTCTCTTCCTATATGCACTTTTCTGAATTCCTTAGGTCAGTGGTTCTTTACTAAGTGTGATTTTGTCCTCCAGAGACATTTGAAAATGTCTGATTACATTTTTGGTTGTCTCAACTGAGGGTGTGTTACTGACTTCTAGTAGCCTGGAGAGACCAGGGAAGCTACTCACATACAATAGTGCACAGGACAGGCCCCCACTACATCTGCCTTAGATTCTCCCAGGCAGCGCAGTCTATTCCCAAAAAGGTTAAGATCTACTAACCTAGAGCTTTATTTTTCCAATGAAAGGTATGGGTAGGAAGTGTGCTTGTAGACCTTTCTTTCCAGAATGTCATGGTCCACACACACACTGTCACAATTGCCCTTGTAAGACTACAGGATCCCCCAACATTTTCAGTGATTTTCAATAAAATCTGAGCCCTTTACTGCTAAGGTCCCATGGGGTGTAATCCTCCCAGGTATCATGTCTGCATTTCCATCAGGACATTCAACAATTTGTACAGAAGCCTCTGAAAATTGATGAACCTATCTAATAAGCAACAGTGAACATATTTGGAGGCAGGAGTCCTTCAGGTATTACGCCTATACCCTGTGTCCACAATGAGAACTGGATTCTTGAAATAGGGATGTCGGGCTATGAGATGTGTGCAGACCTGGGAGCCAGTTCAGCCTGGAGACTGAACCCTAGTTTCTTTCTCCATAAAAGGCAAGGTTTGGGGTCCATATTTGCCAGGGCTCTACCAGAGAAATAGGACCAGTAGGAGATAAACAGTAAAGGATTACTGCAAGGCATTGGCATGCACAATTGGAAAGCTTGGCTAGGCAAGTACAAAATCCTTAGGCCAACCCATCAGGAGAGGCAGGCTTGAGCTCTCAGGAGCAGACTGAAGTTGCAGCTGCAGGTGGAATTCCTTCTTTGTCCAAGAAACCTCAGTTCTGCCATTAAGGCCTTTCAGCTGATAGAATTGGGAATGCACACATTATCTGGGATAGTCCCTTTTACTTAAAGTCAACTGATAATGAGCATTAATCAAATCTTCAAAATGCTTTGATTAGTGTTTGGCTGCATTCTGGCAACTGTAGCATAGCCCCGCTGACACAGAACACCGACTTTCACAGACCTCATAGTGTATTAGTATGCTTTAACTACAATTTTAATATTAATCATTTTGAACAACAACATTCATTTTTAGGGCTAATATCCAGACACAGACACACCAAACAAATATCTCTGAGCAGTTGGTGCAAAGCTTATTAGGTTGCTAGGTCACAAGGATGCTGGCTTAGGAGACAGATACAAAGATATGACTCTGACCACAGCCAGGATCTCCCTCTCCAATGAAGGAAGAGTTAGATGAAACGCTGCCAGATAGGAGCTTTTCACATAAACGCCAATGGCAAACTATTTGTCCACTGTAATAGAAACCAGGCAAGGACTTTTAAGGAGAAAAAAAAAAAAAGAAAAGAAAAGAAAAAACATAATTTTAATGCAAAGACCATCGTGATTTCTGGCATTTATCCAGAACGTAGAATCATAGAATTTTTGAGAAAGGATCTTAAGAGTTAATCATTTCTCTCATTCACGTTCCAGATGAAAGGATTTGAGAACCAGAGAGATTTGCGAGGCACAATGTCAAGAAGATCCTCAGTGTCACAGCCGGGACAAAAGAAGCATTATGATTCTCAGCCCAAAGCTCTTTCAACCACATCTATTTCCAACAAACCAGGTAAATGTGCAAAGGCCTGAAATGCAAGCTTCTTCTACCTCCTCAGCAAAGCCTGCAGGCAGACTCTTTCCAGCTGGCATTTACCCTGACAGATATCAGTAACTACAACGGGGTACACTGTTAACGCAAGATGACAAATTCCAAAATTGGCTTGTTTTCACAACTGTCGCTTTTTAAGGGGTGAATGACCTTTCTCTGTTCTTTAAAAACCTCTGGTTTTCACTCAGCTCAACATCTTCACACTTCCTCCCACAATCACTTGCTATGAAAATGTCATTATTCTATTTTGAAGAGGCTGGAGCAGTTGTGCTTCTTTGGTAATAACTGAAACATTAAAAAAAAAAAAAAAAAAAAAAAAAAAAAATCTATGAAAGCCAGGAGTAGAAAAGCTTTCATGGCTCAGTCACAGTCCCAATGCGCACAGGGGGGGGAATGAAACAGGAAACACAGTGTCGTATTCCACATTGAAGATGTAATCTGTACCCTCTATATAGGAGGGTGTCTGCGGTTTTATTTTGATTTGAGACTGAAAAAAATGTCTTGCTACTCATTTTCCAGAACTGCATCTGCACCCAGCAGCCCATTCCCGATAAACCCCCTCTGAATTCTCTCCTGAGCCCTACACATGTGAGTTTGTAATCTTTGGTCACAAGAAACAGAAATCAGCAGCAAGGTTAAGCAGACAAGGAGATAACATGTGAGTTTAAATTTCAAAAATTCTAAATGAGGTGACCATATATTATCTCTGTGACAGTGTTGCCCTAAGGGCTAAGAATCATCAATAAATCTCAATAACAAATGGTATTTTCTTTATTCCCAGGATAAAACCTGGAGAGAGTGAGGCCCGATTTTGAATTAAAATGGCCTATTTATTAGGGTAGAAGCAAGGTAATCACCTTGCCAAGGATGAAGAAAGAGCTACTGGTTTTTCATTGCTTAATTCTTGTACAGTATCTTTTGTCTAAATTTTGACATAGTCTACCCACCAGGTAGTAATTGCCTTGAGAGATATACTACGTGAGTGAAGCAGTAGAGGCAGGAAACTGGACATTTCCCTGTGTGGTGCCCTTCTCTCCTCCTAGGCTGCAGATCTTCTTGTCATCTGGGACATGTAGAGAATGGCAGCTAAACAACTGGCATCTGGCACCTATAGCCACGCTACCTGCCTCTGTGTCCCAGCTCCATAACCCTACCAGGTATGCAACTTGTGCAAATTACTTCACCTCTAGGCTCCTTACATTTCTCATGTACAAAATGGGAATAATAAGGGAATCGATCTCATAAGGCTCCTGTGACATGTAAATAACATAAGGAAGCAAAACTCATAGTAAGCATTCAATAAATATCAGCCATTACTCTGGGTCAGAGCTTCTCAACTTTCTTCATATAATAATGCACATTTTGAAAAAAAGCTTAATATTTGCATTAAGAACCAGGGCAACTAGGTTGCTCACAGTCAAGGAAAGGGATCCCCCTAGTAACCAAAGGGCTCTCTTTTTTATCACACCTGCAGCTCTCACATTATTCTCAGCTGAAAGATTCTCCTCTCCACACTGGATATTAACTTCATTTTATAGACATTTCTCTTGGGACACTATCTCACCCCATAACCAAAACACTCTCAATTTTTAGCCAACACTGTTCTCTCTCTTCCTCATGGGTAATTGTAAGCCCTTACATTTCAGACTGACGTACACAGAATTATTCGTCTTTAAGATATTTACTCCACACAACATTTCCAAACATGCAGTCATCACCTGGTCTTATGTTTAGCAACAGGCAGGTGAGGGGCAATTCTGAATATGAGGACCACCATCGCCCAAATCTCTCCTTACCATTTTGAAGTATATCACACTGGCCAGAGGGGAAGACTGAGCCCTAAAGCATCAGGTAAGCACCCCCAGCCTCCACTGCTGTCCCCATTCTGCCCCTCTCTACCCAGACATTGGACTTTCCAGACTGGCTTTCTCTGCTCCTCAGCCACTTTACAAAGATGGCTGACTCTCCACCTTCAAGTGCATGTGATAAACTTGCATCTCTGTCTCAATCCCAAATTCAAATTTCTGGAGAGAAGATCTGATTGGACTAGATTGACTCTGTTGCCCTCTCCGTGTAGTCAGCAAAACCATGGCAGCAGGTGAACCCATGACAAGCAGCTTGGGCTCCATTCCTAGGACACAGTGCAGACATTTGGGAGAAAGGTCAGTTTACAAAGAAAGAGAAGGTTCACACCTAAAACCAAAGACTGAGTTCATTGCCGTGTCTGTCACATTGACCACCCTATCATTAGGTTGAGATTGCCAAAAGTCATTATTCAGTTAACACCCTCAAGACTCTTCTTCAAAGCACATTGGATTTCCAGCTGCATAATAGTCTAAGATATTTTCAGTCATTAACAGGGTGGGTTTGACATAAAGCAAGAATGCTTTGACAGAGGTAGGGAGCCTGGATGCTTGTGGAGGAGAAGGCAATGTGTAGGGAGCAATTTCTCCAATGCAGAAGTATCTGGGAGACAGGAAGCTGTCTGGATACATGTAGGAAAGCTGGGAAATAGGAAATAAAAATAAGAGGAAGGAAGGCAGCAAGGAGAAGGGGACTCTGAAGGCAAGGATATAAACCACCCTAACAATGTTGTCCACAGCCAGTATTGTTCAATAGCTGTGGCATAAAGAGCTCTTTCAAAACCATCATTAATTAACCAGTGACCCCAGTCCACTCCAGAAAATGGGTTGAAATGAAAACTCAGAGCTTGGTAGTGGGTAAAACTGTTCTGCCCTGCATGAGGGAGAATTTAACTAAAGGACTGTCACTTACAAATGAAAAACAAAAGCACATAGTTTGACAAAGAATTTCTGTGCTATTTCAGAGTGAATAAGGCAGTCTGAAGAATATACTTTGGATATTCAAATGCTAGAATATAAAGGAATAAATTAAAGCTGTGTAGAACATAGAGTCAATTTAAGAGCTGAAAAGGGAATATTGAGCCCATTTTCAATTTCAAGGAATGATATAAACAAACAGCAACACATGAAGCCAGAGAAATTTTCCCAGAAACTGATTAAGGTTATGGTTCTGTGGGACTGGAATTCACCTCCGACTATTAGTCAATGAGCTGATATTAATTAAGATGTCATGGAGTGCTTTCCTGTGGGTTTCATTCCTTTCACTGTAATCAGACAACATTAATTTGACTTATGATTGGTTAAATGAATTGCTTTCAAGGTATTCTTAGTTTCAGTATCTCTCAACATAATGTCAGACAAGGGATAATGCCCTCCAGCTGCCAACAACCTCCTTCAAGAAAAAATAAATAAATAAGACTGTCATTTCTCATCCACCACCTTGAAAAACCTCTCACTTACCCTTTGCTTAGAACTCATGATACTGTATTTGTCAAGACATGGATGTGACTAACAGAAAACAACTTCAACTTACTTAAGGTTGAAACAGGAATGGAATAGTAGGTCACCAAGCTGTCTCCATAAAGCCAATTACCTCATCTGCTATCATATAGCCTCCATCCACTGGCATGAGCTAAAAAGGAAGTAAGTCTTTTTTGCCCTATTCTTTCTCCTTCTCTTTCCAAAAATAAGCTTCCCTCACAAGAAAGACTGCTCCATAGGTCTTGTGTTTACATCCAAAATAACTGCTCATCTTAAAGTAAAATGTCTGAACCTTACTTCCAAATTTCAAGAAGAGGAATCCTGATTAACACACCTGTGCTACACTCTTATCACATGCAGCCAGCCCTCAATTTTTCCTGCCTCCATGGCATTCTTAGCCTTTGTTCATGTCTTGGGCTGTTGGTTCCTCTGGTCTCCTTCTTTACTCATCTAACTGACTACTATGCTTTATGTCTTTTGGAAATATCTCAAATGTTTCTGGTCCACTCCTAGAACTCTTTCTTATTTCCCATTGCTCTTATGGAAGTGTTCTTTTTCTATAATTTCAAAGCAATTCAGAATCCATACACATCTTTAATCATACTTAATCTCCAAATAAAGACAGTAACAAGGTTATAATTCCGCCCAATATGATACAACTACTCTGTGTACTAGCCAGAAGAGGTAGAGTCCTTGAATAATGGTACTCTTCTCCTTGGTATCCAATAACTAAAATACTATAATATGAAATTAATAATATTTAAATATGATGATAGTAAATCAATATATCTTATGTTAAATGAAAAGGGAATAAGAGAGAAGAAAACAAAGATATTTGATATTTACTTATATACACATGCATACAATAAATATTCATAACAAAATTAGGAGGAATTCTCATAACAATTATAGCTCTTATTTCTGTAACTGGTCATGTGATCATAGCTGGTATTTATAACTACCTTCTTCTATTATCCATTCTATATTCCTTTCAGCCTCTGCCAGCATCTTTAGTTGTTATTACCAGGTAAAATTACCCAAACTTTCATTCCTTAAGGGTATGACATTAGTAATCCTGCCTGTACTGAATTGTTGTTGTTTTCCCTTTACCTTAATCACAGGGCATAATAGTACTAAGAAGCACCATCAAGAATCTCCTGTATTCTAAACATACTCTTTCCTATCTCCATAATGGAGTGGCAGTCCAACTTCCTGTTGGTAGTTAGGATCAATTATCCTAACCAGGGCAGTAACTGCATTCCATGCCTATTGATTCAGAGGCATAAGAAGTTCCAAAATGGTGAGGTGGCTGAGGGGGGTTTGATGCAAGGAATGAAGAGGCTTGATACAAAGTCCATGTCAGGGAAATGAGGAATTTAGGGAGGAGCCCTCCTGAGGAAACCTCCGGGTTGCATTTATTATCATAAAGCAGGAAAAAGTAGTTAAAAGTTGCTTATCAGACATCAGCACTAAAAAAGCGGAACATGGAAAGTGTAAGACAGAATGTCCCCAACTTGTTTTTGCAAAACCACAGACCTAAGGCAAGACCTCTGCCTCTAGCATCAAGAGACCTTGGGAATCTAGAGAATCTTCACCATAACGATTAGGCCTGGCATTGCCACACTTCACATATATATTCTCTCTTGGAGGCCATTTTTCTGACCTCCTGCATGTACACAGTTTACATGCCATTCTCATGATTCTTTAGGTCTCTTAAAAGGAAAGCAAGTCTTATGCGAAAGATCAGGACGCAATTTTTCCTACAGATGGCAATCTTAACTTCCCATTCAATGAAATTATTGCTGTGTCTCCTGATGAAAGCATTCCTCCCTAAGACCTCTAGGCCAGAAGAACATATGGTCACAGGAAAGGAAAGCAAAAATTTTGCTATCATATCATGAAGGATAATAATGAACGGTGCAACTCCCATTTCTACATCTTGATTCCTGGACCCATGAATCCCGGCTAAAAACACCACCATATATGCAATGCTAAATCACAGCATATACAGCCTTCTGGGAAACTGTGTCTGGCCCTGCAAGGTATTGATGCCTAGCTGATAATGTAAGTGAATCTTCAAAAAGTCATTCTACAATTCTATCAAACTAGCTGCTTCAGGACAGTGGGGACATGGTAAGACCAGTGAATTCCATGAGCACGCACCCATTGCCACACTTCAACAGCTGTGAAATGAGTTCCCTGTTCAGTATGAATGCAGTGTGGAACATCATGGTGGTGGGAAGGCATGCTGTAAATCCATGGATGGTAGTTTGGGGAGAAGCATTGCATACAGAGAAGGTAATTCGTAATCACAGTAAGTTTCTATTCCAGTAAGAACAAAACATCATGCCTTATATGATGGAAGTGGTCCAATGTAATCAACCTGCCACCAGGTAGCTGGCTGATCACCCAAGGGAAAGATGCCATATCAAGGACTCAATGTTATTCTCTGCTGATAGCAGATTGAGCACTCAGCAGCAGCTGTAGGCATGTCAGCTTTGTTGATTAGAAGTCCGTGTTGCTGAGCCCACGTATGAGCTCCATTCCTGCCACCCTGGCCACAGGGCAATGATAGGATGGCTGGGAAATGAAATTACTGTCCACAGAATGGATCATTCAATTCATTGATTATTAATATCCTCCTCTGCAGAGGTCACTCTTTTGTGAGTATTCACATGGGACAAAAATAGCTTCAGGTCTCTTGCCCATTCAGAAAAGTCCATCTACAAACCTCTTCCCCAAATAACTGAGAAACACTTCATCCACACTCACAAATTGACCAACACCATTTTCCATAGTCCTTGAAAATACCTCTTGTTTGGCCATCCCTCTAGTGAAAGGCTTCAACTCAGAAAACCAACAATCTTATTTCTAAAAACTGGTTAGACACATTCTGCCTTGTACAAGATGAGCTTGGGGTGCCAGACAAGCATTTTTCAGTAGCAGCGTTCAGCAGATGCTAAGATATATTTTCTTACATCTGGAGTGTGCCCAATACCAACTAAGATTCACCTCCTGAAACACTATTTGTTGGAATCCCAAGAGTAGCAACATTGATGTGTCGACATTTTAGATGTCTTAATATTATTTGCCTGTAAAAAGTCTTGATTTCAAAACACTTATCTACCCACATGTACAGCTTTGCAAGTTCTATCTTTCCAACTAGGGTGGGAAATGTTTGACAAAGCATTAAATTTAGGATGACTCGCTGAGCCCACTAATTCAAAGTATCATAAATTGTTTCTTTCAATCTAGATTTGGTTTCTCACGTTGGGATTCATTGTGAAATATGCTGTTTCCTTGATTATCAGACATTTACTTGATTCATTTTGGATAATAAGAAATACTACACTTACAGTAAATCCAATGCAATCCTCCCAGAAATATCAAAAACTAGACAGGTATATTTTGTATTTTGCTTTAAAGAGAGATATATTAGCCTAAATGGAAAATTCCTCAACAAATGTATTTTGAACGGAACTTGGTAGTGCTGACTGGGACATATCAGTGAAAATTTACCCATTTCTACCTTGGAAGCAAGCACAACAGACTATTTCAGAATCAGTCCCTCTATTTCTGTTATCCTTAAAAATGATGTTACAACCCGAGTGTCAATTTTTTAGGTAAATGTATGAAAGCACCCCTGCATTTTGGTGGCAAATGTTCAGGGTTTGTGAATTTTTATGCCCTGATTTCATTTTTTTGCTTTCACATATATTTTTGGGTTTTTTTTTTTTTTTTTTTGCAAATATGTATTTTCCTATGTGATCATTTTCCTCTGTGTATTTTGTACTTGGTTTTATCTTGTTACATTATTTATTTTAAAAAGACAAATTTTTTCTAAAACAAAATTGGATAATAACTAGGAAAACATTTTTTTTCCCACGAGTTTTTCAGCCATTAGTAAGTCCCCAAACAACAGATGTTGGTGTGGATGCAGAGAGAAAGGATCTCTTATTTACTGGTAGTGGTGAATGCAAACCAGTGCAACCACTATGGAAAATTGTATGGAGCTACCTCAAAGAACTTAAAGTATACCTACCATTTGGTCCAGCAATCTCACTGCTGGGTATATACGCAAAAGAAAAAAAAGTCATTTTATATAAAAACAACTGCACTCCAATAGTGCTGTTGATAGCAGCACAATTAACAAATGCAAAGATGTGGAAACAAGCCAAGTGCCCCCAGTACATGAATGGATTAATAAAATGCAGGATAAACATACTATGGAGTACGTGTACTACTCAGCCATTAAAAAAAGAAATGGTGGGCCTCTTTGCCCTGGCAATGAAGGTTCATTGGCTGTCTATGGTAAACATATCCTGCTCTGTAAGCCTATATCTTGCTCTTGTTCTGTAAACCTACCTACCTTTCCCTTCCTCAATAAAGTTTGTTTCATGCTTTCCTTTAAAAAAAAAAAAAAAGGTGATCTGGTATCTCTTGTGACAATCTGGATGGAACTGGAAACCATTCTTCTAAGTGAAACATCACAAGAATGGAAAAACAAACACTAGTTCTCAATATCAAATTGGAACTAATCAATTGTTACTTAAGTGCATAGACAAAGGTAAATCTCAATGAAAATCAAGCTGGGGAAAGGGAAAAGGAGGGATGGGTAAATTTCCACCTATTGAGTACAGTGTACTCTATCTGGGTGAAGTGGGTGAAGGACATATGTACAACTTTAACTCAATCAGTACAGAAAACAAAGTATAAACAAAGCATATTTAGCTCTTAATTTTCTGAAATAAAAATAAATAAAATAAATAGAGAAACATTCTTTAAAATTCAAGGGATTGTAATGAGTTATAGTATATAAACACTGGGGAATCAGTAAATATTTTTAAGCTGAGAGTTACAGGAGTTACATGTTTGAAGTAGTTTTTGCTATGTGGCCAATGCCTATGGCAGGGATAGATTAATTTAGTTATAGAAATACCAGTTATGAAGCAATGGCAGTACCATAAACAATGGATGATGAGACAGTAGAGAAGACAAGATTGAAAAAGGCCATACCAAGGCAGAATCCACCATGCTTGGTGACAGTACACCAGGTAAACAGGGAGGTGGTCTGTATTAACTATCATGTCTTAACCAAACTATTTAATCCTTTTAAAACCTTTTGTTTCCTCATCTGCAAAAAGGGAGTCACAATACTCACTTCAGAGTTTTCTGGAGGACTGAATGAGATAATACATGGAAACTATTCAGCGTAATGTCTTTCTTATAGTAAATGTTAAATTACAGTTACTTATTTTTAGAGTATACATAAAGGAAAGCAATGAGTTAAAGATAATTTCCAGGATTTAGGCCAGGGTGACTGAGGAAATGGTGAGGTAAGTGACAAAACTAGACGGTTTTTCTGGGAAAGAGAAATTAGCATCATATCAGGATAGAGTTAGCATATTCCCAGATGCTAGGAGCATAAATTTGAATATAAAATAAGAGGGAGACATTTCATAGTACCTCCAGTGTCATAACCATTGCCAACCATTTCCCCATTTCATTTAAACATTACTCTTGGATGTGCTTCCCCTTGCCTTGATTTAGAAGCTGCACAGTGTCCATTTCCATTGCTGCCTCCTTCTGTAGCGCCAGCTGGGTAGGTGCATCCACCCTCTTTATTTACATGCTGTTTACTTCTCTCCCTGCTTATTAATGAAAGCGTTAACTAAGCCTAATCCCCTGTGGCTTACCACCAGGCACCTTTTCCCAGAAAGGGGTATGCCATAATTTATTGTGACTCTTTTATTTTACTCCTCTCCAGTCAGTTTCCAGAATCACAACTGGCTTTTCAAACAAAATAATTGGAACTAATTTGCAGAGTACATTATAATCACATCTGCCACATCTACAAATGGCAATTGATATGCAGTAGCTGTCAACTCCCAAATCAGAAAAGCCAAGAGGGAATGAGATGGACTAAAGGAGGGTGCGGGGGAAAGTCTGGGATGGTCTGTACCTCTCAAATGGGAAATAATGCGTGACTCATGAACCTAACTCCCAAGCCAAGTCGACTCAAACATTTTGCCCCCTGACGTAACCACAGATCTTTATTTTAACATATTGACCATCTTCTTCCCTTTTTAATAATTTTGTTTTAAATTTAAGAGTTTTTCTGGGCATGGTGGCTCAAGCCCGTACTCCTAGCATTTGGGAAGGTAGAGGTAGGTGGATTGCTTGAGCTCAGGAGTTCGAGACCAGCCTGAGCAAGACCAAGACCCTGTCTCTACTAAAAATAAAAAATTAGTCAGGCATTGTGGCGGGCACCTGTAGTCTCAACCACTTGGGTGGCTGAGCCAAGAGGATCTCTTGAGCCCAAGAGTTTGAGGTTGCTGTAAGCTATCATGCCACAGCACTCTACCCAGGGCAACAGAGGGAGACTCTGTCTCAAAAAATTAAAATTAAAAAATAAATTATTTAGAGTTTTTCTGTAAAAGTTTTGTTTTCTTACTTCTAATAGCCTGTGAAAGACTTTCACTAATAATAAAAGATCTTTGCCTATATTGGAAATAATCAAATTACATCCAGGATTTGTGGAGCGGGAACATATGCTCTCTCCTCTTCAGAGAGTTGTACAAGCACAGAGGCCTTCCCAGCTTTGGAAGAAAGAGATGTAAAAACTATATAAAATAGTGGAAGAAAAATGATATCTTTAGGAAGAAAGAATCTGGGGTCCACTTTATAAGCTCATATTTTACTAGTTCTCACCTGCCCCTAAGGATAGTAATGGCCTCAGAATTGCAGAATAAGTTGACTATCCAATGAGGGAGGAAATGGGCATTTTATTCCTCCACTAGCATAGGGATCCTCTGATGATGACATGGGCCAGCAATCCTGTCTTCTTCCCAGATTCACAGGGTCCACAGCTTTAACTTCTCATGGTCATTATTGAGAAGTAGGCTGGTGCCGAGAATTAGGCTTCCATACCTGGGCACCACTGCTTACTGGCTCTCTGATCCTCAGGCTCCCCATCTATGAAAATAATAATGCCTACCTAGCTATATCATTCAAAGAATTCAGTAAGATAACTGGTATAAATTATACCCTATGGTGATGGATAGATTGATAGGGAACGCCAAAGACAAGAGGGTGGTTACCTGCTCACATCAGGTATTATGTGGCAAAACAGAAAAAGCTTTCCTTTTTTTAAGTCATGAATTTAGATGCCTAATATTTATTTCAGAGTTTCAGGCCATCACAAGAAAGATTGCAACTTAGGCACAAAGCTAAAGAGAATGCATGAGATTCAAAAATGAATCATGGATTCCGTAAGTGGTGCCATGGGCCTTCATGTTAGTCTGATGAGCACCTAATGACTCTGAGTAACTCAGTCGGGGACCAAGCAAGGAGGACAGGCAATTGCTCACACCATCAAACACAGGTTTTAAACCTAAAGTGGAAACTTCAAATGAAACAAATATTTCTTTCCAGGACCATCAAACATCACTTGGTTGGGTGTCTTTTCAAAGGAAGGCAATTGAGTTGAACTTCCTTTAGGACATTCTGCTGCAGGAAAAAAAGGGCATCTTTGAAGCTTCATGCAATAAGCTCTATCAGTCAACCTGAGGAAGCTGATTTAGCAAAACCAGCTGCAAGAAACTAAACACATTCAGAAATCAGGCTTTACTTCTACACAGCGTCCCCCTAATCGTGGTTCCCCCTCTCAGCATAGCCCCCACTTCGTTCCTCTGCAGCAGCATCTGGAAGAGTCAGAAAACCAACCAGTGTCTATAAATCTTTGTACTTTAGATGAAGCTTGCCTAAGTTTCTGAATTTCATCTGTTACACATTCAACACTTCCTTTAACTTCCCTTTAAGCAATTTGATGCTGTTGAATTGCAAAAGTGAGCTTCAGCATGCAGGAAAATCACACCTCTGCATTAGTTATCACCTGTTATGTGGCCTCTAAAATGGCCATGTAGACTCTATATATTCAGAAGAGAGGTGCTCCCCCACCCCATTAAAATTTCCAGTAATCCCCTGAAAGTGGTTATGCTCTCCGGGAAAGAGGTGTTACAAAGGCTTGACTCCTTCCTGTCCATCCCAGAGTGAAAAATTACGATCATTCAGTAGGGGAGGTGGAAAGGGTATTCAAAGTGGGCCTATTTCTCTCCTTCTCATAGAATACACTGAAGCAAAAATAAATCTGGGGAGGGGCAGGTCCAGCTGACAGCAAAGATTTCTGACATGTAAAGAAGGAATTCTCTTCACTGGATGGAGTTAACAGTCGATGGAAAGCATAATCTCAATTCTAGCTCTAACAACATAAAAACCATTACAATAAATCATTTCTCCATGGAAGAATCTCTTGTATATATGAAGCTGTCAGAAGTTTCCCTCATACACATAAAGGGTACTGTATTATAGACCAAAAGGAGTACTATAAAACTAACCTGAGAATGGGAAAGATAAATGAATACCTACAAGGGAGGTTGGGCAATTCCTAAATAGCAAAGGTCAGGAAAAATTCCTGAGTAGGACTTTGATGCATCTCTGCTCTCTTCATGACTGAGTGTGTCTCAGCTACAGCCATCAATAAATGCCCGTTGTTGTTTTATAACCAGTTCACTTTTGCTGATCTCAGTTTCCATCAGCTTTTCAGATAGAATTCCAGCTTGTCACAGCTCCACGGGGTAAAACCAGGAAGCCTTTTTTGTTTTGGTGCCGATAGCTTTTTATCTGTTTGTCTGCAGTGTTCCGCAGTTGCTGTGTCTCCTTCCTGATTGGTATATTCAATTTCTGTTCTGCCTGGGATGGTCTCACTTCATAAATTTCTGTAATTAAAGAAACCACTGAAGAATGTGGCAACCCCAAGTTTGGGGTGTGTGTGTGTGTGTGTGTGTTTTTTTTTACATGGGTCATAGCTCTACTCCTTTTGCCAAATGATATTGAAATATTCATGGCAAATTAGCATAAGGCACATCCTGTTTCATGAGGAAATGTTGCAGAACAATATCTATAACTGATGCATAAAATATAAGTTTTCTATTTTCACATGCAAAACAGACTCACATATATTAAGGGTTTAATACTTGACAGTCTTCAAGTCACTGAAACTTTCTTTATGGTACTTTAGAATTTAACAAATTTAATTAAGTGTTCTGTGATTTAAATACTTTATATCTTTAAATTTGTATAGAAGATTCCAGAGTTCATTTTGTCACTATGTAATTTTGGAAGATGTGACATGAAAAAGTAGACCCCAAAGAAATCTTCATCTGCAAGTGGTTTTTCTTCCCTGTGTTGACTGGGGTAGAGGATCACAGGTCCTAGACTTATGCAAATACTCAAGGTTTACACAGCAGATTCTGTCTCAATGTATATTGTGGACTTAAATGTTGTATAATGGTCAAAAAGTAGAAGAGAAGAATATTTCAATTTATGTAGTTAAATCCACACTGGGCCATGACTGAGTCTTAAGGCAAGGAAATCAAAGTGAGAAAATAATTCTTACTTTGGTTGTAACTGCTTGGGGAGAAAGGGAGGCCAGTGAAAAGCATATTCAGCTTTGTTGGAGAGAAATTGGGGGGGGGAGTTTTGCAAAGGTGGGCTGGCTGATTGTACACATCTCTTCCCATCTCCAAGTTTGATAACTGTTGATTTGGGAGCTTGGAATAAACCACAGCAAAAGTATTTATACCACAGAAATCAGCAAACGGTACAATCATGGCTTCCCTCCCCCAGTCCTTCCCATCCACCATCACCACTCCCATCACGTTTTAAACATTTACCAGCCCACTACTGACTGTAGCAGAATGAGGCTCCGTGTAGAGTTTGCATTATTAGTATGTTTGCATTATTAGTATGTGCCCTGAGCACAACTTCACCACCAGGTCCCAGGTTCAAAAGAAGACAGGAACTTGCATAGCCAGGCTAGGAGCCACTAGCACCAAATGTGCTATATCTAGTGTGACCTCATGCCCATTTCCCTGTGACATTTCCCAGAGTATATCTGTCTCCATTCTGGTTTGGAATTTGTGCCAAAGTGCTCATTATATAATAATAAAAGGTTTATTCTTCATAGTTGTGTTTTTGGAAAGGTGAAATGGGTTTGATAGATGTCCATTTCGCACATGCAGCCATGATCTGGTATACTGTATGAGATACATGTGCCGTACACAAGGTTCTGACTCTAAGGCCTAGGAAAACCTCAATAATGATGCAATACATAGATAAAACAAAAAATCATAACCACTCCAATATTTAGCTAAATGCAAAAGATAACCAGTGATAACTCATCTCATTTTCTGATCCTTTGCAGACAGTCCCTTTATAGAGCACAGGCAGAGTGAGTACTTGTAACATCATGTTAGCACCCAGGGACTAGAACCCCTTTCCAGTTACAGGTATTAAGGGAGGAGCATCTGGTGCTACTGCTGGCACCAGTGAGCCAGGGAGTAGACAAGTCCCACAATCTATGAGGTCTGACAATTAAGTATGCCAACTCCACCCAGAAAAAGTGCTACATACCTCATTGCTGAATATTACTACAGTCACCTTCAAGGTACTCCCCTTGGGAACCTATGCACCAATGCCAGCACCTAGGCCACCCTTCAGAGCAATTTCAGAACTCTTTTCCTGCAATGGCCATCAGGGCTGTCATCATAGGGCACACAAAAACATGCAACAAAAATAATGAACGCTACTCATCAAGACACCACCACACACTGACACAAACACGCCTGTGAGACACTGATATACCAAGGTTATGAAACCTCACCAAATTGTTTGTTTACAGTTCTGCCAACATAAGTTCGTAGTGACAAGTTTGCGAGCTTAATTATGTGGAATACAATGACAGCTTTGATGGTCATTCCAGTAAAAGTGTTTCAAAATTACTGTGAGGGGTGAACAAGGTGCCAGCATCAGTGCTTAGCTTCCCGAAGGGAGTACTTACAAGGTTCTACAGTGAGGTATGCAGCACTTTTTCTAGAATGAGTTTGCAAACTTAATTGTCAGATCTCATCTGCTAAAATCTGCACACTTCATAGAGCTTCCAGGCCCATAGACCTCAATGGCAAATATGAGAAGCTATAGCCTCAATGTATAAGAAACATATGTATGTACATATTTATATGTATTATATATTTATGTATATATAGTTTATATATATAGTACATATACTATACATTCATTTCATATATATATGAAAGTTGAGTCTAAGGAATTCTGCTGTAGAGCACGAAGTCTCTTTTAAGATTAAAGGTTAGCTGTATTCTTAAGAAGACCAAACCAAAGTAGATTTAACAAATACATGTCAGAAAGTATATTTACATGTCACTATGTAAAGTATAACTTTTTTAAGTCAAAATTATTTAAATTATATTTTTCCATTTTCTATTTCAAATTTTCTTGTGCATATACAAAAAGAAGCAGTAGCTATCAGTATATTGGTTTCAATAGCAGAAGAAAAGCTTTGCACACAGATGATACCAGCTTTATGTCAGTACTGTCTGATGCTTTAAATAGAAAATCAATCAACTTGATGCCATTAATAGTTCTCTTTCATTTTTTTATCCAATTCATGAAATCAAAGTGAAGCTTGGAGATGTTCTTTCTGTTGAAAATAAAACATCTGACATTCTTGCAAATATTATTATAAATCCAGCTAAAAATAAGGAAAAAATTATATTTGTGCATA
Source organism: Loris lydekkerianus (assembly GCA_963574355.1). Taxonomy (NCBI): domain Eukaryota; kingdom Metazoa; phylum Chordata; class Mammalia; order Primates; family Lorisidae; genus Loris; species Loris lydekkerianus. The sequence continues at coordinate 5,907 of CAUYPK010078166.1, read as the reverse complement.
GATAGTATGAACACAGGTTTTGGTACATGGCAAAAACAATGTTTTTACTAAATTAAGAAATCGATAGAGCAGAGAGATATCCTTAGAATTAATTGTGTTGCACACATAATTCAAAATTGTTTCCAAATAACCTATGATTCTACCTATCAAAATAGAAGCTATTCTACTTTCCTTTTATACACAGAGTAAGGAAACTATAATGCAAGGGTACAAGTCAGATCTATTAGTATAGAGTATAAATGTCTTAACACAATAATTAAGTAAACGAGATGAGGTATATATTAACCAGTGTGATGTAAGTGTTCCTAATTCTATATGAAATCAGCACATGTACCCCATAAATGCATTAATATATACATGATCTATTTGTTTATGACTTAATAAAAAATAAATAAATAAATACTGAATAAAAATAAAACAAAGTTTGACATGACAATATTCATTTTTTGCTGCATAAATTGGATTTTAAAAAGCTTTGTGCTTTTATAAAACTATTTTGTAATTCAAGCTCTGTGTACTATAATGGTACTGATAATTTTGTAAATAAGTCCTCCTTATTTTGTAGGTATTTTGTCAAAATTAGTTTTAAGTATTTTAATGAAAAACTGAACAAACAGGCACCAAAAATCTTTAGCTTCTGAAGCTTTTATAAATTGCGATAATTAAAACAAGAGCTTACAAATAGGACAATATTCAAATTTTTTCCTTCAAAAGTAAGGAGGAAAACTAGGGATGCTCAGATAGAATCAATGAATTAATTTTGAGATTACATAGTTGTGCTTTGGAATATGCCCTTTTTTGTCTTTATTTATTAAGCTTTAATTGAACAGAACAACCATGTGTTTATTATGTACAAGGTAATGTTTTAATATATGCAAACATGGTGTAGTTTGCATTAAGTCAATGCTAATTAAATTATGATAATTAACATATCCATTAAGATTTATTATTTTAGCAATGTTCAAATATACTATACATTCATTACAGTCATTCTGCTGTACAACAGAGTTCCAAACTAACTCCCCCTACTGAAATTTTTGTATCCTTTGACCTATATCTTCCCATTTCCACCTCCTGATCCATTCAATTCCCAGCCTCTGGTAACCAACATCCTACACCCTCCTTCTGTGTGTTTGACGTTTTTAAGATTACACATATGAATGACATTGTGTAGCATTTGGGAGTTTTTCCGCCTGGCTTATTTCACTTAGTAAAATGTCTTCTAGGTTCATCCTTGTTACCAAATGGCAGGATTTCCTTCTTTTTTAATGCTGAGTTCCATTTTCATGGAATACTCCATTGTGTGCATACACTACATGCTTTACCTATTTCACTGTTGATGGACATTTATATTTACCATGAAGAATGTGGCAATAAACATGGGAGTGCAGATATTTCTTCGACATATTGATTTCATCCTCTTTGTATACATATCCAACAGTGGGATTGCTGGCTCTTATGTTAGTTCTATTTTTAATTTCTTTAGGAATGGCTGCACTATTTGCATAATGTGCATACTAATTTATATCCCCATTAAGATTATGAAAGGGTTCTTTTTTCTCCACATCCTCGCCAATGTTTTTTGTCTACTGTCTTTCTGATAACAGCCTTTCTAAGGGTCTTAGGTGATATCACACTGGGATTTTAGTTTGCATTTCCCTGAAGACTAGTAAAGTTAAGCACCGTTTAATATACCTGTTCACCATTTGTATGTCTTCTTTTGAGATATATCTATTCAGAAAGTTTGCTCACTTTTTTATCAGGTTTTTTTCCCACTATTGAGTTGTTTGAGTGCCTTATATATTATAGACATTAATCCCTTAAAAAATGTATGGTTTGCAAATATTCTCTCCAATTCTTAGGTCGCATCTTTACTCTCTTGATGGTTTTCATTACTGTGCAGAAGCATTTTTGTTCGATGTATATCATTTGTCTTTTTTTTTTTCCATGATGCATATGCATTTGGGATTATGTCCAAAAAATTATTGCCCAGACCAATATCGTGAGATTTTTACCCTGTTTTCTTCTAGTAGTTTTAGACTTTCAGGTCTTACATTTAAGTCTTTGATCCATTTTGAGCTAATGTTTGTACATGTTGTGAGATAGGGTTCAATTTCATACTTCAGCAAATGGGTATCCTTTCTCCACAGTATGTTCATAGCATCTTTGGTAACAGTTGGCTGTGGATGTGTGGATTTGTTTCTGTGCTCTTTATGTGTTTCATTGGTCTGTTTTTAAGCCCAGTACCATCCTTTTTTGAATACTATGGCTTATTGTTAATTGTTTTTCTTGTTATTTTATATATTCTTTGTTTCTTTCCTTTTCTCTTATTGTTTGTCATTGTGGTTTGGTAGATTTCTGTAACATTATCATTTGAATCTGTTCTTTGCTTCCTTAGTGTCATTGCTTTCCCAGTGAGTTTTATTCTTTCATGTGTTTTTATAACACATTTTATTATGAATATTGTATTATCCCTTCCAGATTTAGTACTCCCTTCAGCAGTTCTGAAGGGAGGTATTTGTTACCATTATTTTTAATGTATTTTCTCAACATTTGCATGTCTGGGAAAGACTGTATTTCTTCTTCATTTATGAAGGTTAATTTTGCAGATATAGCATTCTTGGCTGACAGGTTTTTTTCTTTTAACACTTTGAATATATTATCCCATTCTCTTCAGGCCTGTAATGTTTCTGCTGAGAAATCTGCTGTTATTCAGATCAGCTTTCCTTTATAAGTGACAAGGCATTTTTCTCTTGACGTTTTGAAAATTTGCTCGTTATCTTTGACTTTAGACATCTGATTATAATGTGCCATGGGAAAGATCTTTTGGTGTTGTATCTGTCTGGAGAGCACTCTTGTATCTGATCCTCTTAAATATCTAAATCTCTTGCAAGACTTGGAAAGACTTCATCTGTTATTTTAAGTATTTTTTTCATTCCTTCATTTTTCTCCAAGCCCTTAGGTATACCAATAATTCCTTAGTCACTTTATATTGTCCCAAATAAGTATCATGAAAGCTTTGCACAATTTTTTGAAATGCTTTTTCTTTATTTTTGTCTGACTGGATTTTATCTCAATAGACTTGTCTTAAAACTCTGAGATTCTTTCTTCTCCCTGATCTAGTCTACTGTTAAAGCTTTCAAATGTGTTTTGTATTTCCTTCAATGAATTCTTAAGTTCCAGAATTTCTATTTAGTTCCTTTTCAAAAACTATCTATCTTTGGTAAACTTCTCATTCACACCCTAAATTCTTTTTATTTTTTTGTATTACTTTTCAGAATTCCCTTGTATCTCACTGAGCTTCTTTAGAATCAGTATTTTGAATTCTTGATCTAGATTTTACCAATTTATTTTTTATTGTGGTCTCTCGCTGAAGAATCTTTGTGTTCTTTTGATGGTGTTAGATTTTCTTACTTTTTCATGCTTCCTGTGTCCTTAAGTTAAAATCTGTGCATCTAGTTACTTCTTCCAATTTTTTTCTAATTGCTTTTGTAGCGGAGAATTTTTTTTTCCTGAAGATGTGTGCTTTTATTGTTGGTTGACTAAAGCACTTCGACTTTGATTTTAGAAGCCTACAGTAATGTAATATCTATGTGTTTTCTTTGGCAGTACACAGCCTCAGTGATTTTCTTAGTATCTTATAGTATGATTATTAGTAGAGGATGTGGTGAAGTTTTGCTGGGGTTAGGATACTAAATGGACCACTCTTCAGGCCCTAATAATGGCAGCAATGGCCTGCTTGGATGCTGGTCATGGCAGTGGTGGACCAGGCATCTGAGCAGGTTCTCAGGCCCCTGGGAAACTAGTGTGATATAAGTGATGGCAGCAGTGGTGGTAGAACAACCCACTTGTTCCCTAACAGTGCATGCTTGTATGGAGGTAGTTATGATGGGTTGGGCAAATCAGTCCTCTGACTTGCTATTGGTATATGTGGATTAGTGTCAGCTGTGGTATTATCTGTAGGTTTGGCCAGCCCTTCCTCAGATCCCAGCAGGAACAACCAGGTGCCCACAGTGCTGGATTGGGCTAGGCAAATTCCAGACCCCTGGATGGCATACTTGAATACTTAACAGTGGGGGGATAATTATCCTCTGTCCCACTGGTAGTACATTTAGGCATTGGCTGTGACAGGCAAAAGCGAGGTGCTCCCAGGATGCTCCAGTGCAGGGTCTGGTAGTTATACCTGGGGCCTGCCACCAGTGAGGGTGAGGCCCCTCTCAGCTATAGCAGCATGGGCAAGTAGCTGTGGGGAGTACACTCTGCTCATGCCTTAGTTTCACAGTAGCCCATAGCAGCACCAGTGGGATCTGTCACAGGGGTATATGGGAGTGCCTACTCTCTCCTTTCCTCCTTGGCTTCCTTATGTGGTTGCAGCAGTGTGAGCCCCACCTCAGCCTGAGGGTGGGACTTCTGGACAGCTAAACTCTCAGAAGAGCAGCAACTGTGGGCTTGCCACCAGAGAGTGTTAGGTCTCTCTCAGGTGGAGCAGTATGGGCTAGTAGCTTTGGGGAGTACAGTCTGCTCACAACTTGGTCTCACAGAAGCTCATAGCACCAGCAGGGGGGTTTGCCTTGGGAGTAGGTGGGAGTGCCCAGTCTCCCCTCTTCTTTCTTGGCCTAGTGGCAGCTGCAGCAGTAGTCATGTCAGTCTAGTCTCATGGCAGGATATAGATGCTGGGAGTCAGACTCTCCAAATGGTGCCAAGCCAGAGCTACAGTGTGCTCAAATGCCAGGGGATTCCACTTGAGTTCCCTTCTTGGAGCAATGTCTCTGTGTAATCTCTAGGCAGCTTTCTATATTAGACCTGAAGTGCACAGGGGTTGAGAGGCTCTCCCATAGCCAGGAACACAAAAACCTATGGTGGGGATATGGAGCCCTCAGGGTTCCTCTCCTATCCTTTTCCTTAAGTTCAGGAGCTTTTCTCAGCTCCCAGCCAATTACAGCTGAGTGAGCTGCCTTGCTCTGCTCCCCCTACTTGCTTTTGGTGGTTTCCTTCACTTCTCCCAGCTTCTTTCTCCTTCTTGCTTCATATCCCTCCTCTGAGCTGTGAGTGTCTTTCCCATACTTCTCCTCTGTTGCTGGGTTGAAGTCCACACCATGGTAAAACATAGAATAAAATACAAGTGATAGTGATAAAAGTTGAGAAGGAATACGAGGAGACAGAGAAAGAGAAAAAACGAGACTCAGACTTACCTTTTTTCTTTTGACAGTTCAATGTAAATTATATAAACTCTGGGCTCCACCCCAACTGAAATGTTACCAGAGCTATAATCCTTATATATTACTGTCATCACTCCCATTGGTTTTGAAAAGAAAATAGCTATATGACCTTTGATAACATGATTTAATATTTTTGGGATATGAATTTCAACATTAATAAAAATGATTTAACAAACTATATTAGTGGTTCAAAAATTGGGGACTCTGGAAGCCTAGGAGGACATATATTTTCTGTATTTTGAAGGTGTGAGAAGTGGCCTTACAAGCCCATTACCACATAAAATTTGTATATTTGTGTTTAGCTATTCTTCAGCTTGGTAACAACTTATATTGGCAACTCTGCCTTTGGTCACTTCATCCAATGAATTTTTAATAGACTTAAAGCCTTCCAACCCTAGAGTTCTGGATAGCAATGGATATCTCTGGTAAGGAAGAAATTGGAAACCAAAGAAAGTTAATTTTAAGCTCTCTTTTGGCTTTAATATCCAAAGAGTCTTGAAATACTAGGTGCAACCACTTAAGAAAATTGGTATAGAAGGGACAAATATATTGAATGGAGTTAAATTGAAATCATTTCCACTTAGATCAGGAACCAGGCAAGGTTGCCCATTGTCTCCATTGCTCTTTAACATTGTAATGGAAGTTTTAGCCATTGCAATTAGGGAAGAAAAGGCCATCAAAGGTATCA
>CAUYPK010078165.1:0-13143 GCA_963574355.1 Loris lydekkerianus | reverse complement strand
GGGTATTCATATAGGGTCAAAAGAGATCAAACTTTCACTCTTCACAGATGATATGATTGTATATCTAGAAAACACCAGGGATTCTACTACAAAACTCTTAGAAGTGATCAAGGAATACAGCAGTGTCTCAGGTTAGAAAATAGACGTTCATAAATCAGTAGCCTTTATATATACCAACAATAGTCAACTTGAAAAAACAGTTAATGACTCTATTCCAGTCACAGTAGTGCCAAAGAAGATGAAATATTTTGAAGTTTATCTAAAAAAGAACATGAAGATGAAAGATCTCTGTAAAGAGAACTATGAAACTCTAAGAAAAGAAATAGCTGAAAATGTTAACAAATGGAAAAACATACCATGCTCATGGCTGGGAAGAATCAACATTGTTAAGATGTCCATACTACCCAAAGCAGTATACAATTTTAATGCAATCCCTATTAAAGGTACACTGCAATACTTTAAACATCAAAAAAAAAAAAAAAAAAAAAATACTTCATTTTATATGGAATCAGGAAAAAACCTCGAATAGCCAAGACATTACTCAGAAATAAAAATAAATCAGGAGTAATCACACTACCAGACCTCAGATTATAGTATAAATTGATACTGATAAAAACAGCATGGTACTGGCACAAAAACAGAGAAGTAGATGTCTGGAACAGAATAGAGAACCAAGAGATGAACCCAGCTACTTACCATTATTTGATCTTTGACAAGCCAAATAAAAACACTCAGTGGGGAAAAGATTCCCTATTTAACAAATGGTGCTTGGTGAACCGCCTGGTGACCTTTAGAAGACTGAAACTGAACCCACACCTTTCACCATTAACTAAGATAGACTCTCCCTGTATTAAAGATTTAAACTTAAGACATGAAACTATAAAAATACTAGAAGAGAGTGCAGGGAAAACTTTTGAAGAAATAAGCCTGGGAGAATATTTTATGAGGAGGACCCCCCAGGAAATTGAAGCAGCATAAAAAATACACTACTGGGACCTGATCAAACTAAAAAGCTTCTGCACAGCCAAGAACATAGTAAGTAAAGCAAGCAGACAGCCCTCATATTGGGAGAAGATATTTGCAGGTTATGTCGCTGACAAAGGTTTAATAACAAGAATCCACAGAGAACTCAAACGTATTAGCAAGAAAAGAACAAGTGATCTCATTGCAGGCTGGACAAGGGACTTGAAGAGAAACTTATCTGAAGAAGACAGGCACACTGCCTACAGACACATGAAAAAATGCCCATCTTCCTTAATCATCAGAGAAATGCAAATTAAAACTACTTTGAGATATCATCTAACTCCAGTAAGATTAGCCCCACATTACAAAATCTCAAAACCATTGATGTTGGTGTGGATGTGGAGAAAAGGAAACACTTTTACACTGCTGGTGTGCAACTAATATGTTTCTTTTGGAAAGATGTTTGGTGAACACTTAGAGATCTAGAAATAGACTTGCCATTCTATCCTACAATTCCTCTAATAGGTATATATCCAGAAGACCAAAAATCACATACTTACAAAGATATTTGTACCAGAATGTTTATTGTAGCCCAATTCATAATTGCTAAATCATGGAAGAAGCCCAAGTGCCCATCGACCCATGAATAGATTAATAAATTGTGCTATATGTATAACATGGAATGTTATTCAGCCTTAAAGAAAGATGGAGACTTTAGCTCTTTCATGTTTACATGGATGGAGCTGGAACATATTCTTCTTAGCAAAGTATCTCAAGAATGGAAGAAAAAGTATCCAATGTACTTAGCGCTACTATGAAACTAATTTATAGTTTTCATATGAAAACAATAACCAATTTATAACCTAACGCTATGGGGAAAGGGAGGAGAGAGAAGGGGGGAAGATAGTTGGAGGGAGGGTAATTGGTTGGACCATGCCTATGGTACATCTTACCAAATGTAGAATATAAATGTCTTAACACAATAACTAAGAAAATGCCAGGAAGGCTATGTTAACCATTTTGATGAAAATATTTAAAATTATATATAAAAGCAGTGCATGGCGCCACATGATTGCACAAATGTACACAGCTATTAGTTAATAAAAAAAGAAAGAAAAAGGAAAAATAATAATTAATCACAAAGTGACTTGCCAAAAGTCCAAAGGTAAGTGGTTAATAAACCCAGCATTTAAAACTCAAAAAAAGTTTTCCTTTTGACCTTTAGAGATTTTCTGTGGCTAAATACAGTGGCTCATGCTTGTAATTCTAACACTCTGGGAGGCTGAAGCTGGTGGATCCCTTGAGCTCAGGATGAATTCAAGAGCAACCTGAGCAAGTGAGAGACCTCATCTCTACTAAAAGTAGAGAAATTCGCCAGGCATTGTGGCAGATGCCTGTAGTCCCAGCTATTTGGGAAGCTTAGGCAAGAGGATTGCTAGAGCCGGAGAGTTTGAGGTTTGAGGTTGCTGTGAGCTGTGTCTCCACAGCTCTCAACCCCAAGGCAACTGATTGAGACTCTGTCTCCACAACAACAACAACCACAACAACTTTAAAAAAAAACAAACAACAACAAAAAAAAAACCTAAAATGCAGGCACACACATGAGCCTAGTCCTGCTCAGGGTCAGGATCATTGCTACCACCTTTTCACCACCACATGTTGTCCCACCAGAAGATCTTCAGGGGAAACAATGTATATGCAGACATCTCCCACAATAATAATGCCTTTTTAAGAAATACCACCTGAAAAACTTAGTGAGGAAGCCAGGGTAGAGTTGGGGGGAAGGGTCTGTAAAAAGGAAAGGAAGCCAGTCCAGGGATTGGTAAAGTTTATTAGCAGAGAGAGGAGAGAGAAAAAGCAGCGTGGAGTCTGCCCAGGAGCCAGTTGGGCTCTCCCACAGTGTCAGGAGCCTTTCATGATCCTGTTAAGTAGGGCTGAATGTAAGAGGGGCTTCCCAGGGGGAATCATCCCTTCTGCAGAGGGACAAATTTTGTATTCTGGAAAAATCTAAGAGTCACTCCCTTAATGGGCCACCAGAGTCAAAAAATGGGTGAGAATAAAAGTAACTGTTCAGCGGTTTCCCAGAAGCACCTGCCCTGAAGCAATCCAGGGTGTGAAGAAGGGGTCTGCAGTTTTGCTTGTGGCCTGCTTTTCCCCACAAGCCATCTTCCAAAATGGCTGAACTCTTGTAGGGCCATATTTCTGACCCTGACCTCAGTCTGTTTCACTATTGCCTTTTCTTTTTTCTTTGTTTTTAATACTTATAAGAGGATACTCTAAAATAACGATAAAATTAGAGTGTAGTAAATCCATAAACCAATAACATAATCATTTATTATCAAGTATTCAATGCTGTGGGAAGTGAGAATTATTTTATTTTTGATTATATACAAACCATATCCAATCAAATATGAAAGTGGCACTTAGATATTTTCCCATGTACATGCCTATTAATATTCATATTATTTCCTGTGTCTTGTTTCTGAGGAAACTACTAGAGGACTTATTCTAGATAAAAGAATGAGTAAATCAACATTTGGGAAAAAAAAAAAAAGGACTTGTGAAAAGAGGAGTGCCAACAAGAGAAAGGTAAAGAAAATCCCCTGGATGCCAACACAGGATAACCTCATGGTAAATTCTACATAACTGTTTTAGAAAGATTGGATTAGAAGATTGAGCTTTTGGGACTTCTGGGAAGATGGCCAACTGGTAGCAACCCTCGGCAGAGGCTCCTGAGCAGAGGGAGAAAAACTGGGTGTAATCAGACTCTATGAAGCCAAAGGTGGGGAGCTGAGCATGTGAGAAGACAGGGACACCCAGAAGGGGGAGGAGCAGTCCCCTGTTTATGAGTCTACCTGGACAGTGGTGGTGTTGACCCTCGGATCTGTTTCTGGTGGGATGGGGCACAGAACTCCCAACTCTGATGACATCCATAGTGGAAGAGTGGTTGCCCCCTTTGGACTGAGTTCGGCAGGCAGGGCTGGTCCCTAGTCCCTGCTGGTCCTGTAAGTAGAGGCTTGCCATGGACTGAGACCTGAGGGCAAGGGCATGATCCCCTAACTCCTACAGAACCCTCAAGCAGTATCTTCCTGGGTGTGAATCACAACCTGAGGGCTAGGACGTGGTCCCCTGTCTCAAGCAGGGCAGTGAGCAGAGGCTTTCCAGCAGTGGACTGAGACCTGCGGACGGGCCTCAGTGTCCTGACTCCAACCTATGCACAGATTCTTGCCTGCCAGTAGACTGAGACTGGCAGGCAGAGCATGATCCCGTGACTCCAACTGGTCTGGCAAGCAGAGGCTAGCTGGGTGAGGACTGAGACCAGTGGGCGGGTGCATGGCTCCTGGATCCAACTGGTCCTGTGAGCAGAGAAGTGAACAAAAGTGTGGAGTGAGTCTGGCCAGCAGGGATGTGGATCCCTGCCTCCAATTGTGCTATTTGGGTATCCTAGAATCCCTCTCTGCTGAGCAGGTTTTGCACTGCATGAGACAGTTTCATTGGAACTCATGTCTGGGGTTGTCCACTTGGGGACATTCTTAGGGTGACCTTCAAAGTTCTGTAGTGGAAAAGAACTGAAGGTTGGGGACTGGGCACTGCAGCAGTTTGTATCTCTTCACAGTCAAAATTTAAACCTTATAATGTGACTTCTTAGGATAGGGTAGAGGTTGGCTGAGTCAGCTTATGCAATCTCACCAAGTAGTTCCTCAGAGTCTCTGACCAAAACTCTGAAAGGGACCTTTGTAAGGTTGTAGGAGATAAGCCACTTGCAAAGCCTAGCCTTTGGTAAGGAACTATCTCTACTACCTGGGAACCCCAATTAAATCTCACACTCCCAGTTCAAATAACCAAATGGGGGGAAATAAACATCCTGTGGACCTAAGAAAAGAACTCTGGCAACATGAAAAACCAGAGTAGATAACCACCCCCCAAAGAAACGATAAAGGAGATAGAACAGAAGATGCCATGCATAGACAAATGGCAGCAATGGCAGAGATCAAATTCAGAATATGGATAGCTAATAAGATAAACAAAATGGGAGAAAAGATAGAAATTGAATTCCAAAGAGTAGTTCTAAAGTTGTCTCAAGAAATTAATGAATTCAAAGACCAAGTCACCAAAGATATGGACATAATGAGAAAAGAGATAGCAGAGCTCAAGGAAACAAAAAGTTGTTAAGGAGCTCTGAAATACAGTTGAATCCCTCAGTAATAGAGTTGACCAGGCAAAAGTAAGGATCTCTGAAACTGAAGATAAAGCTTTTGAACGTTCCCAAACACTCAAAAAGGCAGACAAATGGAGAGCAAAAACTGGTCATTCCCTGACAGAGTTGTGGGATCACTCCAAAAAGTTAAACATTCTACTTATAAGAATTCCCAAAGAAGAAGAGGATGGTCCTAAAGGTGCAGATGCTCTACTGAAAAAGATTTTGGAGGAGAATTTCCCAAGCATTGCAAGAGATACAGAACTTCAGAGAGCGGACAGTTTGAGAACACCAGCAAAACTCAATAGAAGTAAAGAACCTCCTAGACTCATTGTGCTTAATTTTTCCAAAGTTAAGATGAAGGATAAAATTCTTCAAGCAGCCGGACGTGAGAAAAGCATCATCTACAAAGGGAGAAGTATCAAAATAACTGTAGATCTCTCAACCAAAATGTTTCAAGCCAGAACAGGATAATCATCAACCTTCAGTCTCCTAAAACAAAAGAACTTCCAGCCCAGGATCCTATATTCATCTAAAGTGAGTTTCATTTGTGATGGATAAATCAAATACTTTAATGACATAAACATGTTGAAGAAATTTGTCATAACTCAACCAGCTCTCCAGGATATTCTCAGACCTATCCTCCACAATGACCAGCACAATACTCTACCTCCAAAGTAATTTTACCCAGAGATTACTTCCATAATACTGGCAAATAGAAACCAGACAAAAGCAGGGGTTGCAATTTTAGTCACAGATACAATGGGCTTTAAATCAACAAAGATACAGAAAGAAAAGGATGGCCACTACATATTTGTCAAGGGAAACACCCAACATTAAGTGATTTTGATAATTAACATTTATGCACCCTACCAGAATGCTCCTCAGTTCATAAAGCAAACCCTAATGGATATGAACAACTTGATATCTTCCTGCACTATAATAGTTGGAGATTTTAACACCCCTTCCACAGTTTTGGATACATCCTCCAAGAAGAAACTAAACAAAGAAATATTAGAATTTAACCTGATTCTAGAACAAATGGACTTTACAGACCTCTACAGATCAATTTATCCTAATAAAACTGAATGCATATTTTTCTCATCAGCCCATGGGTCATCCTCCAAAATAGATCATATTCTAGGACACAAGTCTAGCCTCAGTGAACTTAAAAGAATAGACATTATTCCTTTTATCTTCTCAGACAACCATGGAATAAAAGTTGAACTCAACAGTAACAGGAATCTTCATACTCAAACAAAGTCGTGGAAACTAAATAATCTTAGGCTGAATGATAGCTGGGTTAAAGACAAGATTAAAGAGGAAATAACCAAATTTTTTTAACAAAATGATAATGAAGATACAAATGATCAAAACCTGTGGGATACTGCAAAGGCAGTCCTAAGAGGGAAATTTTGCTTTGGAAGCCTTCATCAAGAAAACAAAAAGAGAGGATAACAACAACGTAATTGATCATCTCAAGCAAATGGTAAAGGAAGAACACTCCAACACCAAACCCAGCAGAAGAAAAGAAATTACCAAATTAGGGCAGAATCAAATGAAATTGAAAACAAAAGAATCAATCAGAAGGTAAAAAAATAAGAAGCTGGTTTTTGAAACAATTACTAAAATTGATAATCCTTTGGCCAACCTAACCAGAAACAGAAAAGTAAAATCTCTAATATTGTCTATGTGAAACAACAAAGCAGAAATAATAACAGACACCTTAAAAATGCAAAAAAATCCTCAATGATTACTACAAAAATCTCTATTCTCAGAAATATGAAAATCTGAAGGGAATGAACCAATATCTGGAAGAACACCACCTTCCTGGACTCAACCAGAAAGAATTAGAAATCTTGAATAGACCTATATCAATCACTGAAAGAGCATCCACAATACAAAGCCTCCCTAAGAAGAAAAGTCCAGGACCAGATGGCTTCACATCTGAATTCTATCAAACCTTCCAAGAGGAACTAGCACCTATATTATACAACCTTTTCCAAAGCATGGGAAAAAAAGAATACTCCCCAACACATTCTATGAAGCAAATATTACCCTGATCCCCCAAACAGGAAAGGATCCAATAAAGAAAAAAAAATTAGAGACCAATATTATTAGTGAATATCAATGGAAAAACACTCAATAACATCTCAGTAAACAGAATTCAACAACACATGAAACAAATTATACACCATGATCAAGTTGGTTTTATTCCAGGGTTGCTGGGTTGGACCTACATATACCAATCTATAAATATAATACATCACATCAATAAAATAAACAACAAAGACCATCTGATTCTCTGAATTGACGCAGAGAAAGCCTTTGATAATATCCAGCATCTTTTCATGATCAGAACACTTAAGAAAATAGGCATAGAAGGGACATTTCTTAAACTAATAGGGGCCATCTACAGCAAACCCATAGCCAATATCATATTGAATAGTGTAAAATTGAAAAAATTTTCATTCAGATAAGGAATGAGGCAAGGATGCCCACTGTCTCCACTGCTATTTAACCTAGTAATAGAAGTCTTAGCCATTGTAATCAGGCAAGAGAAGGTGATCAAGGGTATCCGAATAGAGTCAGAGGAGATCAAACTCTCACTCTTCGCTGATGATATCATCCTATACCTTGAAAATCCCAGGGACTCAACTTCAAAACCCTTAGAAGGAAATAAGGAATGCATCAGGGTCTCAGGATTCAAAATCAATACTCACAAGTCAATACCTTTTATATATGCTAAGAATAGTCAAAGTGAAAATATAGCCAAGGACTCTATTCCTTTTAGAGTAGTGCAAAAGAAGATGAAATATCTGAGACTTTACCTAATAAAGGATGTGAAAGATCTCTATAAAGAGAATTATGAAACTCTGAGAAAAGCTGAAGATATTAACAAATGGCAAAACATACCTTGTTCATGGCTGGGAAGAATCAACATTGTTAAAATGCCCATACTATTAATATCCAAAACAATATATGAATTTAATGCAATCCCTATTAAAGCACCACTGTCATACTTTAAAGATATGGATGAAATAGCACTTCATTTTATATGGAATCAGAAAATAACCTCGAGTAGCCAAGATATTACTCTCAAGAAATAAAAACAACTCAGGAGGAATCAAGATTTGTTTCCATACAACTACGTCTCAAATTTTGTGCCGGTACCATGCTGTTTTGATCACTATAGATTATAGTATAGTCTGAAGTCTTCTGATCACCTTCTCAGACTATACTATTTATGTTTTTGATAGACTTATTTTAAAGATCAAATGACAATAAGTGTCTGGCTTCATCTTGGTTCTCTATTCTGTTCCGTACAACTACCTGATCGCCTTCTTAGACTATAGTGTATAATCTATAGTGATCAAAACAGCATGGTACTGGCACAACAATTGAGAGGTAGTTGTATGGAATAGAATAGAGAACCAAGATGAAGCCAGACACTTATTGTCATTTGACCTTTCTGATCGCCTTCTTAGACTATAGTGTATAATCTATTGTGATCAAAACAGCATGGTACTGGCACAACAATTGAGAGGTAGTTGTATGGGACAGAATAGAGAACTAAGATGAAGCCAGACACTTATTGTCATTTGACCTTTCATAAGTCTATGAAAAACATACATTGGGGGAAAGACTCCCTATTTAACAAATGGTGCTGGGAGAACTGGCTAGCAACTTGTAGAAGACTGAAACTGGACCCACATCTTTTACCATTAACAAAAATTGACTCTCACTGGATAAAAGATTTAAACTTAAGACATGAAATGATAAGAATTCTTGGAGAGAGTGCAGGGGAAACACTTGAAGAAATTGGCCAGGGAGAATACTTTATGAGGAGGACCTCCCTGGGTAATTGAAGCAACACAAAAAATACATTACTGGGATCTGATCAAACTAAAAGGCTTCTGCACAGCCAAGAATACAGTAAGTAAAGAAAGGATATGGCCCTCAGAATGGGAGAAGATATTTGCAGGTTATGTTTCTGTCAAAGGTTTGAAAACCAGAATCCACAGATAACTCAATAAGAAAAGAACAAATGATCCCATTTCATTGTGGGCAAGAGACTTGAAAAGAAGCTTCTCTGAAGAAGACAGGTGCTTGGCTTATAGACACATGAAAAAATGCTCATCATCTTTAATCATCAGAGAAATACAAATCAAAACCACTTTGAGATATCATCTAACTCCAGTAAGATCAGTCCACATAACAAAATCTCAAAACTACAGAGGTTGGTGTGGATATGGAGAAAGGGAAACACTTTTGCACTGGTGGTGGGAATGCAAACTAGTACATCCCTTCTGGAAAGAAGTTTGCAGAACACTTCGGGAACTGAAAGTAGACCTGCCATTTGATGCTACAATTCCTCTACTAGGTATATATCTAGATGACCAAAAAGCATTTTGTAGCAAAGACATTTGCACAGGAATGTTTATTGCAGACCAATTCATAACTGCCAAGTCATGGAAGCAGCACAAGTGCACATTGACCCATGAATGGATTAACAAATTGTGGTATATGTATACCATGAAATATTATGCAGCCATTAAAAAGATGGGGACGTTACCTCTTTTAGGTTTACATGTATGTAGCTAGATAATATTCTTCTTAGTAAAGCATCTCAAGAATGGAAGAAAAAATATCCAACTTACTCAACACTATTATGAAACCAATATATAATCACCAACACCTTCACATGAATGATAAAACACAATTATAGCCCAGAAAGAAGGAGAAAAGTG
This sequence comes from Loris lydekkerianus, assembly GCA_963574355.1. Classification (NCBI taxonomy): domain Eukaryota; kingdom Metazoa; phylum Chordata; class Mammalia; order Primates; family Lorisidae; genus Loris; species Loris lydekkerianus. The sequence goes on along the minus strand of CAUYPK010078165.1, from coordinate 3,231 downwards.
GAGGGCGAGGGAAGAGGAGGGCCTTGGATGAGTGGAGGGAGGGTAATCAGTGGGACTTCACCTTTTGTGCATATTGCAAGGGTACCTGTCAAATATATTAACAGTATAAATGTCTAAACACAATTAAATAAGTAAAGTGAACATTATGGTAACCAGTTTGATGTAAGCATTCCAAATTGTATATAAAATCAGAACATTGTACCTCATAAAGGCAGTAATGTACACAGTTATGATTTAATAAAAAAGTAAATTTTTAATCCATTTGCAAAAAAAAAAAAGAGGCACCTTAGAAAAGTGTTTGAGAGCACAGCCTTTGAAGTACTATACCTGCCTCACCAGCTGCATGATCTCAAACAGCCCCTTAAACTCTCTCTGCTTCTGCCTCAATTTCCAGCCCCAAAATATGAATGATGAGTACCTACCTTGTTAATTGTTATTAAAATTATGTAAATTTCTTAATATTTGGAAAGAACCTTAGAATGGAGCCTGGCACAGGGAAAACACTGTAAACAAGTTCATTTTTTCCCCCATTGTCACATATTTCATGATGCCCAGGATCTATGATTGAGGTATATAGAGTGTCCAGAATGGTGTATGTAGTACTTGCTCAATGAATGGTGTTAACTAAGGGAGTGAACATACTTTGTAAATCTTCCCTCTATGAACACATATGATGAGATGATAATAATAGCATTTTTACCTACATGAAATATTTCATTATGGAAACCTATTTTTCATAACTATCTAGGGAGTTGGCCCTATCATAATAGAATCACTTACTAGTGCACCAATATCTACTAACAACATAACATATTAAGAACAATTTAAATTAAATCCCCCTATAAAGAAATATTAATTCATTAGCATTATGACTAAATCTCTAGGTACATGTTTCAGTGTGTATATCCATTTTCAAATCCTCTAGTATAGATGTCAAAGTTTGGTAATAAACTGCTCTTTGAAAGATCACATTGAGAAATAATTACTTGTACCTATTTATCAATTCATCTTATATTAAAAGTTATGATTATATTGTCTTTTATTATGTAAAAAGAAAAGTTTTTTCGTATTTCTTAACATCTTAACTGTGCATTAAGATATTTTAGATTCAATTACATGTATAAAATTATACATTTATTTTAAATATCCATAATTTTCTAAGTGTGTCAATGTATTTCTTTCATTGAAAATAAATGATAAAATACAAAACACAAGAAGAAAAAATTAATTTTAATGTTTCACTTCAGCTAACTCAGAATTTTATAGCTATATTTTTATAGAACTGGGATCATCTTGTACCTTCAGGTTTAACGACAATAAACTTTTTTAAAATTCAGATTAATGTGAGGGTACAAACAATTAGTTTACAATGTTTGCATTTGTTAGATAGAGTCCTTATTGTAGTTGTGTCCCACACCCAGGAGGTGTGCCATATACCCTTACATTTTGCCCACCAATCCTTCCTCTTCCTCTCTCCCTCCTTCCCTCTCCCCCCAACTTGAATTGAATTGAGTTTCTCTCTTATGTGGACATGTATAAGATCATCTACTGGACATATCAGTATTGAATACATTGGATACTTGTTTTTCAATTCTTGTGCTACTTTACTAAGAAGAATGTGTTTCACCTCCATTCAGGCTAATACAAAAAATGTAAAGTCTCCATCTTTTTATGGCTTAATAGTATTCAATGCTATACATATTCCACAGTCTGTTGATCCAATCCTGGGTTGATGGGTGTTTAGGTTGTTCCCACATATTAGCCTTTGTAAATGGAGCTGCAATAAACATTCTGGTGCAAATGTCTTTATGATAAAAATGACTTTTTTTCTTCTGGGCAGATTCCTAGTAATGTGACTGTGGGATCAAATGAGAAGTTTATTTTGAGTTCTTTGAAGATTCTCCACATTTCTTTTCAAAGACAGATGCTGTATGAGTTTGTGGTCCCACAAGCAATATAAAAGTATTCCCTCCTCTCCACATGTGTGTCAATATCTGCAGCTTTGTGACTTGTGAACTGGGCTATTCTCACTGGGTTTAGATGATATCACTGGGTAGTTTTGATTTTCCTTTCTTTGATGATTAGGAAAATGAGCATTTTTTTCATATGTGTGTTAACCATTCATCTCTCTTCCTCAGTAAAGTTTCTGTTCATGGCTTTTGCCCAGTGATAGATGGGATTGCCTGTTCTTTTTTTGTTGATCAATTTGGCTTCTCTGTAGATTCCAGTTATCAACCCTTTGTCAGATTGATTTGTAACATGCAAATATTTTTTGCCATTCTGAAAATTGACTATTTGTTTTCATTGTTTTGCCCTTAGCTGTGCAGAAGCTTTTCAGGTTAATTAAGTCCCCTTTGTTTATTACTGTTACTGTTGCAATTGCCACTGAAGTCTTCATAAAATCTTTCCCCAGGCTGATATCTGTAAGACTTTTTCCCCAGGCCCTTTTCTAGAATTTTTATCATCATGTCTTGGATTTAAATATTTTCTCCACCTTGAGTCAATTTTTCTAAGAGGTGAAAAGTGTAGTCCAGTTTCAGTCTTTTTACATGTGGTTATCCAGTTTTCCAAGTAACAATAACAAACTTTTAAAACAATTAGAAAATTAAAAAAATACAGAACATTTCCAGAAAGAAAACTAAAGGTCTTTCAGAATTCAACAACTCAAAAATTCTTGTTGTAGATTTTGTGATTACTTTCTTTTTGACATTAATCAAGACTAGATTTTGATCTGTTTGTATAAAAAGCTATTTAAATATAAAAGATTAAAATTTAGCACAGATTTGTGAGCATCTATTGATGTAGTAAAAATGCTTTTCCTTTATTTATATAATTAATATTAATGGCTATTTCATAATTTTAAAACTGAAAGAACCATAAGTATATAGACAGTATAGTTTTGCATATTGTCTAAACTAAAACAAATAAAAATTGTAAAATACATTCCTTTTGGAAAGATGTTTGGAGAACACTTAGAGATCTAAAAATAGATCTGCCGTTCAATCCTGTAATTCCTCTACTAGGCATATACCCAGAAGACCAAAAATCACATCCTAACAAAGATATTTGTACCAGAATGTTTATTGCAGCTCAATTCATAATTGCTAAGTCATGGAAAAAGCCCAAGTGCCCATCCATCCACGAATGGATTAATAAATTGTGATATATGTACACCATGGAATATTATGCAGCCTTAAAGAAAGATGGAGACTTTACCTTTTTCATGTTTCC
>CAUYPK010078160.1:0-17908 GCA_963574355.1 Loris lydekkerianus | reverse complement strand
GTGTGATTGTATTTGTTCCTGTTTTGTTTTTTTACTTCAAAATAAGATATGTGCAGTGTGCATAGGAATTTGTTCATAGTTTTTTTTTGTTTTTTTTTTTTTTTAACTATAGTCCAGCCCTCCAATGGTCTGAGGGACAGTGAATTGGTATCCTGTTTAAAAAGTTTGAGGACGCCTGCTAATGCATTCAAGGAATGACAATAACTCTGCCCTTTGCATTCACCCCTATTACTGAATGCACTGAATATACTGTATTGCAATTATTTGCTTACAATCCTGTTTCTACCTGCAGAATATAAGCTTTTTGGCTATGGGCACCATGTACAATTGGGACATAAAAGGGTCTCAATAAATAATTGCTGAATTGAATGAATATTAAATTGCACTTATTCAAAGGCAATTTTTACCAGGTCAGAACATTTCTCAGAGGAACTATTTCCCTCTTTTGTTTTGTTTTTCTTAATTTAAATGTCAGCTTTTGGTTCCTTCCAGTGTTTTTACTTAACAGAATCCAGGTGAAGTAAATTTTCAGTATCTGTAACACTATGTCTTCCTTCAAAGAATATTGAAGGCAAAAGACAGGAAAATGTATGCTCAGCTCTCAAATCTTAGGAAGGAGAACTAGGCAAGATGGGGTTTGCCATTAAAGCTCTGCCTTTATATATTTGCACCACTGCGTTCTTAAAAATAAAAAAAGTTAAGCACAAAATTCATTTTCTGTAAAGAATTGAGCGTTGTTCGCCTCTAGGAACTCATAAGAAAGCTGAGTCTAAAAGAGTTCAGAAGTAGAGTGGATTGCAGCCTGGTGAAGGAGATTTTAATGATGTGTATTATTAAATTAGTGAATGAGCCCAGATGCTGCAGGGATGTGTACATGTCACATCAATAACTATCATAATCACCGTAATCAGACCCCATCCTCCATTGCTATCCATCTGTCTTTTCTTTCCCTTTATCATAAATTTCCCAAAAAACGTATTTCCTCGTATTTTTTCTGCCCTCTTCCATTCCCAAGCCCCTCCTTCTTTGCAGAAAAGCCAAGAAAAAACTTGACATGTTTGTTCCCAGTTAAATCTCAGAACAAGTTAAAATCCTTTCTATCCAGTAAGCAGCATGTAAAGTGTAAACAAATCTCAAAAAACTTTGATGTCAAACGTACTTCAAACGTGAAATATGCATTTCATATTTACGTATGCATATTTCATTCATGCATCTCAATAACCCAAATCCTTTACCACATTTAAATAAATATAAATGTTGATTTCTAAAAGGTCTTCTCCCAGTTTTAAAAGAAAAGGTTATCCTCTCAGGGAGAGCTGTGAGCAGTAATAAACCAAAACTCTGTGAAAGTGTCTTCCTTCCATTAAGATCAAGGGTTTAGGAGTCATCAGGCCTATGTTTTAAATCTTCCCAAGCCTCAGTTTCCTCATCTGAATAATGGAGATACAATAACAATAGTGAACCTATTGTAACTATTAACCTACTACCATGTAACAAATGGCCCCCAAACTTAAAAACAACAGTAAATGTTAACTTATTTCTCAGTTTCTGTGATTCAAGAATTTGGAAGAAGCCAGCTAGGTGATATTGGCTTGGATTCTCTCAGGAGACTGTAGTCAAGGATGACATCTGAAGGTTTTATTAAGGTTGTAAAATCCACTTTCAAGATGGCTTCCTCACTTGACCTGCAAGTTGGTCCCAGCTGTTGAGGGGAGGCACCAGCACCTATCCTCATGAGCCTCAACAGAGCTGCTTGAGTGTCCTCAAAGCCCCATGACTGGCTACCCACGCAACCACAGCAGGCAACCCAAGAGACAATGGAAGAAACTACAGTGTTATTTTTGAACCAGAAGTCATACACTGCCATTTACCCAATATCTGCTGGACACACAGAGCAGCCCTGTTCATTATGGGGGATAGGCCACTCTGGATGTAAATATCAGGAAGTGAGGATAATTGGGCACTATCTTAGAAGCTATCTACCACATCCATCTCATTTGTTTCTTATGAAGATTAAATGACATAATGTTTGTAAAATAGTTCAGTTTGCACAGTACCTGGCATATAATTGTTCTTAGTGTCTTCATTATCAGAAAGTTTGGTTCACAAAAAACAAAACTAGACAGAAGGAAATTCGATTCACTTAGTCTTGCCTGCTGAAAGTAAGAAGGAACATATAAAACTGTTCACAGGTCTTTAACTTTTGCTACTGCTACAATGAAGGCAGGGGCTGTTTTACTCTGGGATGTTGGTAAACATTTCTTCACACCCCCCCCCAACACCATTTTAATATGAAAATATCAAATTAAAAATAAGGGCTGGGGCCAGGTGTGTGGCTCACACCTGTAATCTTCATGCTCTGGGAGGTGGAGGCAGAAGGATCTCTTAAGCTCAGGATTTCAAGACCAGCCTGAACAAGAATGAAACTCTATCTCTACTAAAACCAGGAAAAAATTAGCCAGGCCTGGTAGCATCTGCCTGTAGTCCCAGCTATTCAGAAGGCTGAGGCAGGAGGATGGCTTGAACCCAGGAGTGTGAAGCTGCAGTGAGCTATGATGATGCCACTGCACACTAGCAGGGGCAACAGAGCAAAAAAAAAAAAAGAAAGAAAGAAAGAAGGAAGGAAGGAAGGAAGGAAGGAAGGAAGGAAGGAAGGAAGGAAGGAAGGAAAGAAAAAAGAAAAGAAAAAAATTAAAATAAGGGAAATATTCAAGAAAATACAACACGACTTTTGTTGTCAGTGGGGGCTTCTCCAGGCACTCACTGAGTAAAAGGATTAATTTTCATTTTCATTTTTTACTCCTGCTTCATCTTCTGATTTCCACTGTCTCTAAAATGGTTACACTCCTTGGTTTTCTATTTGTTTGATCTCTTTTAAATTGGATTATCTCAGATTGTATAGGTTTCACAATGGCCTCTGCTCTCTTTCCCTTGAAATATTTCCTGAAAATAATTTGTCTCTGCAGGATATGTGACTTCTTATATCTGTGGCAGATAAAAGAGAGACAGAAAGAATCTTCTTCTTTTACTCACGCTGAAGAAAAGGGAAATGCAGATGTACAGTGAAAAGTAATTTTTCCAAGACCTCTGATTATAAAAAAAGAACTGCTTCTCCATAGGAATTTTTCAGGTACTAGAATCTTGTCCAAAATGTAATGCAGTGCAGACAACAGTTCCAACAGCCAACCAGGGGCCACAAGGGAAAAGGTAACAACAGAAACAGTTTCAGTTGCAAAAAGTGCTTATTATTTGTAAGCCCCAATTCATAACATGTTCATGTCTTACAGAAAGAATCTATAAGTAGTACAGTTCCAAAATAGATCACATTTCTCATATTGAAATTCAATTACCTTCCAATGTAATAAATGGTAGATGTGAGAGTTACTCTTACGTGTCAACTTGACTGGGTAGTAGGATGCCCAAATATCTGGTTAAATGGTATTTCTGGGTGGGTTCGTGAGGGTGTTTGTGAAAAATATTAGCATTTGAATCAGTGGACTGTGTGAAGCACATTGCTCTCATCAGTGGGGGCAGCAGCCTTCAATACACTGTGATACTGAATAGAACAGAGGTGGAGAGAGGGGGGATTTGCCTCTGCCTGCCTGCCTGCTTATGCTGAGACATCAATCTTCTCTTGCCCTCGGTGCTCATGGTTCTTGGGTCATTAGGAGCCAACTGGAAACTACTCCACTGGCTCTCCAGCTTTGAGGTCTTCACACTATACTGCCAGTTTTTTAAAGATCTTTTTGTGAAATACAATGTGCATAAGTGCCTCACAATGTATAGCTCAATGAATTACCAAAGGGAACATCTGTGTAGTGAATGCCTGGGCTAAGGCACTGCCAATATTCAGAAGGCCTTCCATGACTCCCCTCAGCACTAGGCCCTCTCTCTACACTAACTTATCCTCACTTTTTGTAGAAATCTTTGATTCCCTTTTATAACTTAACCATGCATCCTTATCACTATTGCTTTGCCTATATTTTTAACACATAGGTGAGGGGAATCAGATAGTTTATAGTCTTTTGTGTTTAGCTTCTTTTTACTTCATTTTGTTAGATACAGCTGAACACTGTTTTAATTCATGTGTAATAGTCTACTGTTTGAATTTACTGTAACTTATTTATCCATTCTACCATTGATCAACATTTGGATCTTTCCTGCTTACAGCTATCATGAATAATGATGCTATGAACATTTTTATAAATGTCTCTCCATGTGCAAAGGCAATCAGAGTACATATCCAGAAAAGGAATTGCTGGACCATGGGGTATGTGCAGGGCAATTCTCTAGGTGGCCTCGGAATGACTCAGTCCTCCCCTCTTTCTTACTTGTAGTTCTCAAGAAAAATTGCAGAATGTGCTAGGAAAGCAATATCCAGAGATAAAAAGGGATTGGGCTGGGCTCTGATGTGGGACCTCCCCATCTCCTAGAACAGAATGTCCTTCAGCACTAAAGCCCAGTGACTTCAGTGATCCTGGAGGCATAAAATCCAGGGAGGGCTGCTTTGGTCTCTCAGCTGCAGTGTAAGAAGAGAGTCCATATGCCCTGGACAGATTCCATGAGCCTGAGAGGACTGGCTTGCACTGAATCTTAGGTTGCTATTGTCCCTTGCTGCCTATCTGTAAATAATAACCTACTTCATGTAACTTGTGAGTATTCGATTTCACTAGACTCAAACAAGTTGGTAACCAGTGCACAATGAGCCTGCTTCACACTATGCATATCTTAAGCTATGGCAGATAATGCTAAATAGCTTTCCAAAGTATTTGTACCTATACACACTCCCACTAGCAGCCTATGAGAGACCTGGCTGCCCCTGAACTGCAAGCACTTTCTATTTGCAATCTTAATTTTAGCTATCTAGTGGTCATGTCAAGATAGCGCATTGTGGTTTGCATATCCCCAATTTGCATATCCCCAATGGCAAATGAGACTAAGTATCTTCAGATGTTTCTTGGCCATTCGGAGGCCTCCTTTGTGAAATGCCCTGTGAAGTGGGCATTTCACAACCCGTTTTCCATTGGGTTGTGTTTTTCTTGTTGGTTTGTGGAAGTCCTTTGAATATTCTGGATAGGAGCCCTTTGCCAGTTCTGCCTTTACAAATACCTTTGCCTACTCCCTGGCTTGTTTTTGCATTTCAAGTAGCTTCATGGCTGTCCTTCCAGTTTATCAGTATGTGTACTCCTCGGAGGCAGCCCTTTGAAATCCAAACCCAAAGACTAGCAGTTCACCAGGCTTCCTCTATCCTTGGCAAGCCCAGGTCACTAATCCCTGCTGCCTTAACCCACAAAGGCTTCCATCCCGTTAGTCTCTTAGCCCTTCCTTGAAATTTGCATGTGCTACAGAAAGAGAAAGGGCTACAAGTTTGCTGTTCACCTCCCTGGGGCTTTTTTCCTCCCCTAAACTTGGCCTGGTAATTCTTCACCATCTTTCACTTTTCTCTTTGCTTGAGGCAAACTTTTATTTAGAATATGTTCAGCCTTGCCAGTTGTCCTTCAGCAGGAAGGTAGACCTGAATTACCTAGTCTACTATTATCAGGAGCAGAAACCCCCCCCATTTATAAAGTGAAGATGGTATAAGGAGAGAAATTCTAATTCATGCCTAAAGAATTTTGCAATGCAATTTTTTTTTTTAAATTTAAAGACAAAATGGCAAAAATTAAGGACAATACAAATAATGCCCAGGACTTAAAAGTCTACTTAGAGCACTCCTCAGGTGCCTGGAATTAGCCTGGATCATATATTCATGACACATAATCCAAGATTGGTAGAGCTGATGTATTGATATCTTGATTGTTTCATTTTAGGTATCAGATTGAGATATAAATACTGTTACCTGAGATGGACACTTAAGTGCATTACACTAAACACCGACCTGCAGGATTATAATGTTACAGTGGCCAAAAGTAAACAGTTTTTACTTCTCTACCAGGTAAAGAAGGGTATATTTTCCAGTCCCCTGTCATTTGAAGAAGCCAAAAGAACAATCAAGTTTCTTAAAAAGGTACACTAAAACTGATATTCTCTGTCCTTCATCTACTTAAGCTTGGGCTACTGATCTTCTTTAAGAAAGTCTTAATCCATGTGTGAATCTGGATTGTGAGACTCACCGTCACGGATGCCCTCACCCCATACAGTGAAATGCAAAGTACTTGTCTGGGAAACACCCTCTCCTTCCAAGTCCATAATACAACTGGTACACTCTGCCCTTCCTTGCCTACGTTCTTCTCAGACTTCCTTCTGTCCCTTGATCAGTACAAGCTTATTTAGGGGTAGAAAGCCTGGAACTTTCTTCTTCCACCCTACTGTTTTGTGCTAACTCAGACGCATCCACAGACCTCAGATGAAACATCTCTGGGTCTATAAAGACCTCCCTGAAATCCTCTTGTTCTATGTTCTCACAGCGCCGCCCTTTCACATGTTCAATAAACATGTAACTAGATTTTTTTGTCTTCCTTCCCCACCAGAGAACAGGTCCCATGAGGTCAGAGGCCTTGACTACCATGTTCACCACTGGTATACAGAACTGACACGGTGATGGGCATGGTGTGAATAAATGTTTGTTGAATTTGATTGTATCAAAAGCTGAATCACTGAACCATTCATTACATTTTCCTTTTCAAAGATACTTTCATTTTAAAAAATAATCATTTGGCAGATTTATTGGTTTTTACTGTCCTACACCCATTTTTCCCCCTCTTCTGGGAACACTGCTCCATCAAGAAAACACCCTGTCCCTTACTCCAGTTCAGAAGTAGCCTACGCCAGTATTATACCTCCCTACCTACAGCGATTGGCACCGAACAAAACACATGACCCAAGTCAAGCCAATCAAAGCCAATAATGTTTAACTCTGATTTCACTGGAACTGCAGAAGAGTCATGCTTGCTTTCTGCTGAGGAGCTGAGAAGTAGGATACAGCTCTGAAGCTGCCAGCAGCCAGCCATCTTGGCCCTAGGAGGGGAGGGACTGTCTGAGCTGAAGCCACACGAATGAGAACACTGCCAAGAGAATGAGTTCTGAGGCATCTTCTGAACCCTTGGAGCCAGCCAGGCATTTTTGAGTCATCTGTGCCAATCAATATTCTTGACACAAGTGCCATCTAAACTGAATGCTGTGATCATAGTCTCTTGACAAAGCGAATTCCTTATAAATAATTACAGTCCATCTATTATTTTTAATGTATTACCACAGCAGGAATAACTTGTAGAGTCATCTAGAGATCATAACTTGCAAAAACAGTTTTTGATGATCTTGTTCAATGTGTCAAATATGCTAATTTAAACATGGTAGACAAGCTATTTTAAAGCCACATTTGCCTTACTAATATAAATTCTTTTTTATATGCCATTGATTCTGTCACCAGTGCAGTCAAAGAGATGGGGAGGCTTTCAGAAATACACAGTGAGAATGCCTTTGATTTCTACAGCTGTCACGGATGATGAAAGCTCATTTGGAGAATTTGCTTCGCATTACGCAGATACATGCATGAGCACATACACTCCAGGTAACCTATAAGCTTCTTACAAATGCTGGGAAACTCATACCATTTCATTACAGCAAATTGCTGCAATGAGGAGGTATTGAAGTTACCATTTATTGATAACTAAAATTCCTTACTTTGGAATTAATCATCAAATCAATTAAGGCTTATTTATATTTTAATGAAAACAGTAGATGTAATGCCCCCTTTTGCTGGTTTAACAATGAATAAGCTGTAGTCTACCATTTCTTTGTGAAAGCAATCTAAGCAAAGGAAGTCTTGGCATATCAATTTCTTTTCCTAACACTTGCAATAATCTGTAACTCAATTATCCTTTCATCCAGTAGTAGTATCCTTTCATCCAATTTTTCTAATCTATGGAATTTTCTAACATGAGAAAAACCTTCTCATATGCTTATAATGAGGTTAGTAGGACATTTTCTCAAACTTATTTATCTTGGATTCAAAATTCTGTTTTCAAAAATGAATATTCTTTAACAGCTTTTAAGCCTTTTTAACAATCTACTCTGTTGAAGTATTTCTTTTGGCTAACCCTTGGAATTTCCTTCCCTCCCTCATTCTCCTTCTGGTAAGAAACCACTCCTGTCCAGAGGGGTGGGTAGACATGGTCAATCAGAGTATCCTATTCTAGCTGGTCTTGGGCTAAGCACGTGACCCTAACAATGCCAGTCAGAATCCTTCCCTTGAATGATAGCTGGACATTGGTAAACAAATTCTTTCTTTGAATGTGCCAGGCTGAAAATGAATTTAGAAATATTGGAAGCCAGCCTCCCCATCACAAGAAGAAGTCGTTCTATAGAATAAAGTCAAGCAGAAGTGTGAGCAGAATAGGTGGATGTGTGGAAGGGTGGAAGGAAAAGAAAGGTGAATATGAGTGAATCATAGTAGCATCAAGAGCAGTTCTAAACTGTGATACTCTGGTGTTTGTGGCTCATCTTTTAATGCCATGAGCTGTCCTAGTGTTCTAACTAAATGGACTAGTAAATTCCTTTTTCCCAATTAAGCTGTGTTAAAGTAAGCTTCTAGTCACCTGAAATCTGCACTCTCTGTGAGAATGGTTATATTTGTAGGCATGAAACAGTTATTCCTGGAGCATATTCAGAAAATTTTCAAATAACCACTATGTGATAGTGTGAGTTGCTTCTTTCATTTTTTTTTTTTTTTTTTTTAAGTTAATATTAAGGGAACAGTGTCTTTAATTACCTTTTCATCTTGGCTGTTATTGGCATATACGAAGGCTACTGATTTGTGGATATTGATTTTATACCCTGAGATATTGCTATATTTTTTGATCACTTCCAGGAGTCTTGTGGTTGAGTCTTTGGAGTTCTTTAAGATCATATCATTGGCAAAGTGCAAGAGTTTGACTTCCTCTGCTCCCATTTGGATGCCCTTTATTTCCTTTTTTTGCCTGATTATATCAGCTAGAACTTCTGGCACTATGTTGAATAGTAGTGGTGATAGAGGACAACTTTGTTTGGTTATAATTCTAAGTGGAAAGACTTTCAGTTTTACTCCATTCAGTATAATATTAGCAATGGGTCTGTCATAGGTGGCTTTGATCAGATTAAGAAATGTGCCACCCATTTCCAAATTCTTAAGTGTTCTAATTAGAAAAGTATGCTGAGTTTTATTGAATGCTTTTTATACATCTACCGAGAGCATAATACAGTCTTTGTTTTTGCCTCTGTTGATATGGTGAATTACGTCTATGGACTTGTGTATGTTAAACCAGCCTTGCATCCCTGGGGTAAAACCTACTTGATTGTGATGAATGTTTTTACTAATGTGTAGCTATAATCTATTGGCTAGGATTTTATTGAGAATTTTTGCATCATATTCATTAGTGAAAATGGTCTAAAATTCTCCTTTTCAGTTGGGTCTTTTTGGTATCAGGGTGATGTTTGCTTCATAGAACATATTGGAGAAGATTCCTTCCTTCTCAATTTTTTGAAATAATTTCTGCAGCATGGGTATAAGCTCTTCTTTGAAGGTTTGGTAGAATTCTGACTTGAAACCATCTGGATCAGGGCATTTTTTTGTTGGGAGATTTTTTTATTTTATTCATTTATTTTTTTATTTCTTTGATCTTTATTTCTTTAGTTCTTGAAATCAGTCTGTTCAAGAGATCTATTTCTTCCTGATCAAGTCTAAAGAGAGGGTGTGATCCCATGAATTGATCCATTTCCTCCACATTGTCACTTTTCTGGGCATAGAGTTTCTTGTGGTACTCAGAGGTGATCTCTAATATCTTTGTGGCATCTGTTGTCATTTGCCCTTTATTGGTTCTGGTTGAGGTTCTTAGAGATTTTACTTTTCTGTTTCTAGTTAATTTGGCCAAAGGTTTATCAATTTTATTTACTTTTTTCAAAAAAACAATTTTTGGTTTCATTAATTTTCTGAATGATTCTTTTGTTTACAATTTCATTAATCTCAGATTTAATTTTGGTTATTTCTTTTCTTCTGCTGGACTTGGGATTAGATTGTTCTTCTTTTTCCAATTCTGTAAGATGATTCATGAGTTTGTTGATGCCCTCTGTTTTTTGAATGTAGGCATCTAATGTGATAAATTTCCCTCTTACAAGTGCTTTTGCAGTTTTTGGTAACTTGTGTCTGTCTTCATTGTTATGTTTGAGAAATTTAACAATTTCCTCTTTTATCTCTTCCTGAACCCAATTGTCATTTAACACAAAGCTATTTAATTTCCAAGTCTTTGTAGGGTATGAACATTTTTGTTGGACTTGAGTTCCACTTTTACTACTTTGTGGTCTGGGAAGATACAGGTATAATTTCTATTCTTTTGATTTTGCTAAGGTTTGATTTGTATCCTAGGATGCGGTCTATTTTGGAGTAAGTACCAAGGTCTGACAAGAAAAATGTATATTCTTTAGCTTTAAGATGGTGTGTTCTGTATATATCTATTAATCCCATTTGTTCTAGGGTAACATTTAAGTCATTTGTATCTTTGTTCAATTTCTATTTAGAGGATCTGTCCAGTTCTGTCAGAGGGATGTTTAAAGTCACTGACTTCTATGGGTGTTCCTCATACCCAACATGGTCCATTTGATAAATCTGGGAGCATTTAAGCTGGTGGCATAAATATGTAAAATTGAAATGTCTTCTTGTGTTGTTCCTTTGAATAGTATAAAGTATCCACCTTTGTCTTTCTTTAGTTGCTTTAAATCCACTTGTATCTGAAATTAAGATTGTAACCCCTCCTTTCTCCTGCTCTCTATTTGCTTGAAATACTATTTTCCATCCCTTAACCCTGAGTCTTAATTTGTCCTTCAAGGCTAGATGTGTCTCCTGGAGACAACATATGGATAGCTTGTGCTTTTTTTTTTTTTTTTTTTTTTTAATCCAGTCAGCCAGTCTGTGCCTCTTCAGTGGTGAATTCAATCCATTGACATTTATTGAGAGAATTCATACGTGTAGTGAAGTTCTATTCAACTTATTTTGTGAAAGTCCATTGTGTAGTATTATCCTTTGTGCTACTGTGGAAGCTAAGTTCTGACCTTTAGCTTCTGGGTGTTTACTTTGCTGGTGGTCCATTATGATGGTCAATGATGAGAATAGTTCTAAGTATTTCCTATAGTGTTGGTCTTGTTATGGTGAAGTTCCTCAGTGCTTATATATCCACAAAAGATTTGATTTATCCATCAATTTTGAAGCTTAGTTTAGCAGGATATAGAATTCTGGGCTGAAAATTGTTTTGTTGAAGAATGTTGAAGGTAGATGACCAAGCTCTTCTGGCTCAGAAGGTTTCAGTTGAAAAGTCTCTGTCTTCCTAATGGCTCTGCCTCTGTAGGTCAGTCGGCACTTACTCCTGGTTGCTTGTAGAATTTTTTTTTTTTTTTCATCTTGACTTTGGACAGATTCATTATATACAATGTGTTTTGGAGAGCTCTGTTTGAGTTGAGATGGCCCAGGGTCCGATATCCATCTGAAAGGAGTATGTCTGGGTCTTCAGTAAAACTTGGAAAGTTTTCATTTCTGACAGTCTCCAAAAGGGCTTCCATTCCTTTGGGATAATCTTCTTCCCCTTCAGAAACCCCTATTATTTGTATGTTTGAATGCTTCACGAAGTCTCATAGTTCTCTAAGTGCCTGTTCTTCTTCCTCTCTCTTCTTTTCTGCCTCTTTAACTACCTGGGTGCATTGGAAAACTTTATCCTCTAGCTCTGAGGTTATTTCTTCTCCACAGTCTAACCTATTTTGATACTTTCTACTGCATCTTTACATTCTCTGATTGTCTCCTTTATTTCCTTCAGCTCTGCCATATATTTTCTATATTCTACATATCTCTCATCAGACTTTTGGTTCTTTCCATTTTCTTGTCCATTCCTTTTATTATCTTTATCATCCATATTTAAATTCCCTTTCTGTCAAGTCCATTAATTCTTTATAGGTGGAGTCTACAGCATTAGCTGCCTCATGGTTCCTTGGGAGAGTTCCTCTGTTTTGGTTTTTCACGTTCCCAAATTTTTCTATTGGTTCCTTCTCAGGTGTTCTTTTTCTTGTTCACCTTCTTGTCCTCCTTTTTCCTTCCCACTGCCTCCCTTGCTTCAAATTACCTTGTCTCAGAGCGTAGGTCTTTAGGCAGCCTCAGCCTAAGCAAAGCCAAACTCTTCCTCATGGCCGAATAAACAGAAGTCCTTGCTCTTGATGACAGTGTGTTGGAATATGTCACCTGGACACCAGGTGGCGCTGTGGTTTTTTAGGAGACAGCTCAGCCAGCAACCTCTGTGATCCTTCTTCCAAATTTAGTTGCCTAGGGTGATCCTCTGATTGTTTCCTCAGCATTCAGACCCTTCAGGGTTGGGATTTTACAGCTCACAAGAATCCTTCAGGGGCAGGTCTCACAGTGCCACGACTCCAGTTCTCATGGGGTGCAGGAGTCCCTCAGCCTATCCTAAGAGTGGAGTTCTGAGCCCAGCAGTTGGGCCCTAAAGCTGTGCTTTCGGCCCCTGCTAAGACCTTCTTACTATCTTCCCACTGTGGCAGCCCCAGACCCCCCAAGACCTTCTCAGTAAGGCTGCCTCACTGTGCTCCCTGAGCTAAGACTCTGGATAAGGTCCCTGCCTGAGGTATGGCTGGGTTCTTTCTTTTTCCCAAGACGTTCTAGGAGAGCTCAGCTGAACAATACTTCTAGTCTGTCATCTTGTTCCACTCCTCTGATATTTTCTTAATGATTTGACTGCTTTGTAAAATCTGGTTATCAGCCATTTTCTGGATATACACATAGCATGCAAATATTTCCCTCCATTCTGTAGGTTGTCTATTCACTCTATTGGCTGTTCCCTTGGCTGTGCAGAAGCTTTTTAATTTGATCAGGTCCTATTTATTTATTTTTGTTGTTGCTGTGATTGCTTTGGGGTCTTCTTTATAAATTCTTTCTCTTGGCTGATGACTATTAGAATTTAATATCCTTTAAAGCATTAAAGAGCTGTCAAGATAGTAACAAATTACAAGACCAAATCCTAAAGGAAATCAAGCACCAGAGAAGTAAGCAAACCAAGAGAATACCATAGCCATTTTTGCCCTTAAGGTATTTTCTGATCCAGAAAAATGTGAGCTTTAGTTTTGGTAGCCTTGCCAGGCAATGAGATAGAAGTCAATGATTACAGCCTACGCAAGGTTGGAAATATGAGACCTTCTCCACCTTAGGCTGAGACCCCAAATTAAGAGCTGGTCACTCTATCACCATCTCCAGCAAGCCATAATAAAACCTGTCAGAGAGCTGAGCAACTAAAGAGAATAAGAAGGAAATGAAGGAGAAAATGTCCAAAAAGTTGAGATTCTTTCTATCTCAAATTTGTACCCCAGATCTATACTACTTAAATCATCTAAAAATTTTCAAGCTATTAACTAGTTTAGTGTAGTACCAGACTAATGGATCTGAATGTGTCTGACAGATACAAATAGAAATTATCTCTAGAGGAAGGCATCATCATTCCAAACATCAAATAATAAGAATACCTACAAATAATAATATTTCAAGGACAATGAACGGCACCCAATCAAAAATAAGCAAATACATAAGAAAACAAGACACCATGAGCAACAATTAGCAGAAATTGAAGACTGTAGAAATACCATCAAGGTTTCATATAGGGGACTTCATAGATACTACAAAACTACGATGTTTGATGTGTTTGAAGTAAAAGATATAAACTTGAAGGTATCTGCAGGGCACAGGAATCTTTGAAAAAAAAATTATACAGCAATTCTGTAAAATTGAACTCTTCAAATGTCAATGTCCTTAAAAACAAAAACCAACAACCACCCCCCAGAAAGTGAAGGGGAACTCAATGTAACATATGGTCCTTGACTGGATGCTTGATATTTCTTTTAAAAAAGGTATAGTAGATATTGTTGAAATTTTAGAAACTATAAATATGAACTATACATGAATACATTACAGTATTAGATAATACTGTATCAATTTTAAGCTTATGGACTATGATAACAGTATTGTGGTTAAATAAGAGAATACCTGATAACACACACAAAGGAGAAGTGTTGTGATATCTCCCTTATGTAAGTCTATAAACTTGCTTTCAAGTGGTTCAAGAAAGACAGAGGGAAGGAGACAGACAGAAGCAGGAGCAAATGTGACAGAATGTTTAACAACTACATAGGTTTTCACTGTATCATTATTTCAAATTTTCTTTAGGTTTGATTTTTTTTTTTTTTTTTTTTTTGGTTTGGAGACAGAGTCTCACTCTGTCACCCTGGGTAGAGTGCCACAGTGTCATATCTCACAGCAACTTCAAACTCCTGCACTCAAGCAATCCCCCCACCTCGGCCTCCTGAGTAGCTGGGACTACAGGCACCCACCATGACAACCAGCTGGGTTTTTTCTTTTTCTTTTCAGAAGAGACAGGGTCTGGTTCTTGCTCAGGCTGGTCTTAAACTCCTGAAATCAAGCAGTTCACCTGCCTTGGCCTCCCAGAGTATTAGGATTACAGTAATGAGCCACCTTGCCCAGCCTTAAGTTTGAAATTTTTAAACAAAGTATTATAGGAGTAAGTCAAACATCAGATTTGGAAAAGGATCCAAGTAAAATATTTAACAATGAAAGATAAAGTAACTGGATTTATATAGTCCATGTATAGGTAAACAATGGCTGAAGAGAAAAATACTAAAATAGAAAATAGATCAGAATAATTATGTAGGAAAGAGCATGGAGTGTCAAAAAATAAACATGGAATGTAAAAAACAAGAGATATGGAGGACAGATACCTGATATCATTGGAGGATTGAGTGAGAGAATAGAGATAATGAGTCAGAGGCAACATCTAACAAGCAATAGCTGAGAATTTACCAAAATGCTGAAAAAGACCAATATAAATATTTAGAAAGCCAAAAAAAAAAAAAAAAAAAAAACCCAACTAGATAAATGGGGAGAAAAATCCATACCCAGGCTCAGCTTAGTTAGGGTGAAGAAAACCAAAAGCAAAGAGAAAAATTATTTTAAAAGCCAATAATAAAGACAGATTATCTCCAAATGAGACCTGGTTAGATTGGGAGCTAAACTTACCAGTATAAATAATGGAAGCCAGAAGACGGTAAAATGGTACATTCAAATGTGCTGAAAGAAAAAATACTACCATCTTTTAATTCTATAACCAGCAAAAATATCTTTCAAGAGTAAAGGCAACAGTTTTAGACAGACAAATCTGAGAACATTGACCTTAGCAAACTCACACTAAGAAAGATACAACTTCAAGCAGAAGGAATGTGATCCCAGATGGAAAAAACCCAAGATGCAAGAAGAAATGGGGAGGAAGCAAAGTACTCAATATGTGAAGCAATTTTGAATAAACATGAGTGCTGTCATGGAAAAAAAATAATGTTTACAATATTAAAAATAAAAACAGGTTTAAAATAATATCAAGAATATGTAAGTCAGGAGTGAAGGGTATGTTGAGTTAAAGGGTTCTGAGATCATTTTACCATCCAGGAGGAGTGTAAAAGTATTCATTAACTTAGTTAATCATATACATGTACACATGTTGGATTCCTATGGAAAACTAAATTAATAGAATTAGAGAGATGATGTACAAACTAGAAGAGGGAAAAATTAAATAGCAAAAAGAATAATTAATCTAGCAATAATATATAGAAATACATTGGGTTCAAGTCGAGAATGTAAAGTTGGATTCATATTAGCAATTCCATCAATGTAGTTCACCATATTGACATATTAAAGAAGAAAAGACATATAATAATCTCAATAGATATGAAGAATATGATAAAATTCAATATAGTAGAATTGGAAAGAATGATTAGCAACAATAGAATACATATCTTTTGTAGAAAATGTTTTTAAACTACCATAAAATATTAGGATAGATAGATTTAGCAAGATTGCTAAATACAAAATCCGTATGCCAAAAAATTGCAACTCCAAATACTCTAAAAAAGTTATAAAATCAGGAGGTGGAACAAGATGACGGCCGAGTAACAGCTTCCCTGCAACTGAGCACAGTGAGCCTGGGGAGATAAGACTCCAGGCATCTCTGGCTGGTGGGATCTGCCTATAATCATCCCTATGAGAATACAGAGAATCAGCAAGGGACTTCTGGACCCCAAGAGGAGGATAAAAACAGTAGAAAACTGGCAAGTGGTTACGTGTGTTCGATTGACCTAATCCTGCCAACACCCGTAAGTACAAGCAGCACTGAGACTGCAAACCGGAAAGGCCTTACATGTGAACTGTTTTGGTGTTTTTTGACTTGGCACTCAGTTGAACTGCCTTGGGGAGAGCTTGAGCAGGAGTGCAGAGAACATTGGGCATTGTCTAGGGCCCTAGACTGAGCCGCTGAGCTAGACGGACCTAATAGTGTTTGGTTGTGGGGCAAAGGGAGCCATTGTGAGAGAACTGCCCTGACAAGCTCTGCCCTCAGGGTCGCAGAGCAAGAATTGGGCGGGAGCTAGTAA
The DNA here is from genome assembly GCA_963574355.1 of Loris lydekkerianus. NCBI lineage: Eukaryota > Metazoa > Chordata > Mammalia > Primates > Lorisidae > Loris > Loris lydekkerianus. Next base: position 1,456 of record CAUYPK010078160.1, on the reverse strand, counting down.
CCTAGTGACTTAGCAGCCTAAAGGCGGGGAGAGCTGCCTTATAGCCTTAATCCTTAGGGGCAGAGTGAGACCAGTTTTGGCACACTGGAGTCTTGGGCTGTTGCCCTGGGTAGAGTGCTGTGGTGTCACAGCTCATAGCAACCTCAAACTCCTGGGGTTGGCGCTGCCCCGGACCTCCATAAGAGCTGCACCACGACCCCTGACCCATGACCCATGCCTGCTGGGCCTCCACATGCCCTGACCAGGAACTGCGGGAGCTGTGCAACCCTGCGTCCTCCCTCCTGTACTCTCCCTGCCTCCATAACGGCCCACTCTTCGGGCCAGGGACTCTGGTCATGCCTTCTGGAGCCCTCCCTACCTCTGCGCAGAGCCCTTCTCCTGGCCAGAGACTGCTGGGGTCTAATCTTGGAGAAACACCTCCCCACCTCTGAGGATGGCCAGAGGCAATGGAGAAAAACAATCATGAGGTGAAATAAACAGAAAAACTCTGGCAATATGAATAATCAGAGTAGATCAACTCCCCCAAGGGTCAATGGGGCAGACACAGCACAAGATCCCATGCACAAACAAATAGCTGAGATATCAGAAATCGAATTCAGAATCTGGATAGCAAATAAGATCAAATTGGAATTCCAAGCAGTAACCCAAAAGATATCTCAATAATTCAATGAATTCAAAAACCAAAGGACCAAAGATTTTGACACATTGAGACAAGAAGTTGCATCCCTCAAAGATCTGAGAAACACAGTAGAATCCCTCAGTAACAGCACGGAGCAAGCAGAAGAAAGGATTTCTGACATTGAAGACAAACCTTTTGAACGCTCCCAAACTCTCAAACAGGAAAAGAAATGGAGGGCAAAAACAGATCACTCTCTCAGAGAGCTCTGGGATAATTCGAAGAAAAACAATATTCATGGATCCCCAAAAGTGATGAAGTGGCTTCACAAGGCACAGAGTCTCTTCTCCATGAGATTATGAAGGAGAACTTTCCAGATATGCCAAGAGATTCTGAAATTCAGATAGCAGACAGTTTCAGAACTCCAGCACGACACGACCTGAATAAGACATCCCCAAGACACATCATAATCAATTTCACTAAAGTTAATATGAAGGAGAAAATTCTGAAAGCAGCCAGACGAAAGAAAACCATCACCTACAAGGGCAAGAATATTAGAATAACCGCAGATCTCTCTGCTGAAACCTTTCAAGCTAGAAGAGAATAGTCATCGAATTTTAATCTCCTAAAACAAAATTACTTTCAACCCAGGATCCTGAGTTTCATTTATGACGGAGAAATTAAATACTTCAATGACAATCACATGTTGAAGAAATTTGCCATAACTAAACCAGCTCTCCAGGATATTCTCAGACCTATCCTCCATAAAGACCAGTGTAATCCTCCACCACAAAAGTAAACCCACCCAGAAAATTTTGATCAAATTCCAACTTCCACAGT
>CAUYPK010078158.1:0-59424 GCA_963574355.1 Loris lydekkerianus | reverse complement strand
CCCCCCCCCCCCGCCCCCCCCCGCCCCGGCGCCCCGCGCCCGCCCCCCCCCCCCCCCCCCCGAGCGCGGCTGAAGGAACCTACCCCAGAAGAAAGGGCTCAGCTGGCGGGGGCCTCCAGTTCCTTGCCTCTACCTCATACTAAATAAGCAACTGTACATAAAATGCCTAGAATGGTGCCTGGTGGAACGGCAGCTCTCACTCTTGTCAAAACAGAGTTCCATTTCCAGAGCTCTTGGGGCCTTTGGTGTTCTGCTGGTTACCAGGCTGTGCTGTGGGTTAGTGGCCAAGCCAGGGACTACGGTCAGACCGCCTCTCTAGTTATGTTCGTCCAGTTTAGGAACATTTCAATTGAGCCTAAAACTGTAAATATTCTATAAGTCTCTGCCTGCAAGATACATGGTAGTAGCAGTAATAGCTATTATTTCCTGAGCATAGAACCATGTGTCAAAATGGTGTCTTATTTCTACTCTGCAGTGATCTTTCAACATAAGCCCCAGCAGTTCTATGGTGAAGACACCGAGTTTTAAAGAATTGAGGTGGTTCGTCCAGGTTGCACAGCTGGGGATGACCGGGCTAGGACCTGAAGCAAGGCCTGGATGATTCTGAAACCTGTTTTCTGTCCTGACACCTCTCGGGCTGGCTCAAGTGTTCATCTGTGTTCTTTACCAGAAAAGTGGAGGACAAACCACAATCCAGGGCTCAGAAATTCTGAGCAGGGTCCCTCCAAGCCCCTTCCTCTCCTGTGCCTGCTCTTTGAAGTGAGGGACAGAGCCAGTCTCATCCCTGCTTTCCCTCTCAGGCAGAGAGGAGTTTCACCTCTTCTATGTTTTACTTTATTGCCTGAAGATACATTGGGGGCTCCTACTGCTGGTGGGGAGAGCTTGCAAACGATCTGTCTGATCTCCCCACTCAAACGAAACATTCCACCTTCATTTCTAAATATTTAGAATGTGAAAAAATATCAAATCCAAGGAAAACCTTGGATCTCTTTCCAGAGATTTACGGTCATGCCTCTTTCCCACGTCTCTGCTGTCACACAGGAGAAGTGACCTCTCAGTACAATTTCCTTTTCAACATGTTGGTACTTGGCTTGCAACCTTTTTCACTGGCTCCACAACCCTCCCATTGGGGCCGGCATGGCGGTCCACCAAAGGGCACCTTCCGTCGGCCTTCCTTTGCCTGTGTCCATTAGCCTTGGCGGGAAGGTGGGACTTGGCTGGAAGGAGCTTCCATGAAGACACAGCTCACCTTCCCTGACAGCCCTGCAGCTGCAGGGATGTGCCAAAACACTTTATCTACTCACTTTGTTTCCCAGTTGACATCCTGAGGGACATGTTTTGGCAGGTAATGGAAGGAACAAAAGGCCAAAGTGAGGGGGGTGTGTGGCCTGGTGGTGCACAGCAGCCAGAGACCCTGCCCTCTGCCCCATGTGCCAAGCAGAGCTGCACCCGCCTCCTTCACTGGCCTCTTGTCAGCTATCCAGACTGAGAAAGGAGGGCCGTGGGGCAAAGCCAAGCACACTGTGGGAAAGAACCATTGAGGAGAGCCACCAGCAAGCTGAAGCTGCTGGCCCTTCTCCAGGTGGGGTGTGGGAACAGGGAGACAAGGGCACACCTGGGCCACTCAAGGGCAGGGCACCCAGGCAGGGCTGCTGCCGAGGTGGGGTGGGTCACACGACACTGGGAGAACCAGGAGACCCACCTGGCCTCACCAGGAGCATGGACTGCTGGACAGATGGCTTGTGGGGTCAGTGCCTGGCACCGTGGATCTAAGCGGTCCTTCCTGACACACATGGGGTGAGTGTGCCTGAGTGTAAGTGACCACCATAAAGCCTGGTTTCCAGAGGAAAAACCTAAGCCCCAGGTCACTGTGAGTGCTGCGTGATTGGACACGCTCAAAGAGGAGGCCCCTCATCTGACTCCCCATCTCACATCCCAGCTACACAAACCCTGATCACTGTACTCTGCACAGGGCCTGTCCTTTCTCCTCTTCCTCTCAGCCCTTGTCACTGCCCAGAAGGGATACCAGCTTCTTTGCTGACCTCCTTGCCACAGGCTTGTCCCGTTCCAGGGCTGCCCAGTTCAGGCCCTTATCATCTCTTTCTTGGATGACTCTAATAGCCTCCTCTTCTGCCCACCGAAGCCCCCAGGCCAGCTGGAAGAGACACATTCTGAAAACACGGATCCCTAAAAATCTTAAAACTCTCCTCACTGCTGCCAGTAGCAAAGGCATCCCCCATGGTCAAAACTTGCTTTCCACAGGAAGGCCAACCCCATGGGGACTTGGCAGTGCTGGCCCTGTGTGAAGCTTCCTGCTTCAGAGGCCGCAGGTCCGCTGTGACTGCTCGAGAAGGAGGGGCTGCCAACCTGTGTCACCAGGGCACCAACTGGCCCCCGACCTATCTGCATCGAGCTGGCTGTTCCATGCGTTTCCATTCCATTACTTAGCAATCCTTGAATGTCAGGCATAGGGGACAGATTAAGACCAAAGCAATATGCTATTGTGGAAAGCAGCATATTTTTTTCTTGACAGATAAATCTGGGTTCAAATCTGAGTCCTACTTCTTACTGGTGAAATCATTTGGGCAAATTATTTAATAGTTGGAACCTCGGTTTCCTCACCTGTTAAGTGATAATTCTGTTAAGGAATAATTCAACCTTATTTACAGTCTACACAAAGGGCTCAGCCTACACAACGAGGCACGCTCACTCTATCACTGGTTTGTTCAACTTTCCTGGAACCCTTTGCCTCCCATCCAAGGCAACTGCAGATGTTTTTCCAAGGCTCATCTGGGACACATAGCCAAAGCCTGCAACCCGTATTTCCCCTGCTGCTCAGAAGCGGCACATCATCAACTTAGGGTTGTCTATCTCACTGTGCCCCCCCCCCCCCCCATGTATTCACTTACACTGGAAACCAGCCCCAGCTTTAATGCACTGTGAATGAATTAATGTGATCAGCCATTAGAATAATGACAGAGTGTGAATTTCCTCATTAAAACCTCAAGAGCAAAAGGCAATGCTAACAAGCACCGCCGCCCTGGCCAAGGTGTACTGAGGACAGCCACTCATCAGCCTGAGTTTGGCTTGGCAGGAGGTACAGCTCATGGCAAGCCGGAACCGGACTCCGGCTGACAGCTCTGATTTAAGCTATTAGGAAGACGGAGGATTAAATATTTGTCCAGGTCACTGTACACCGGGTGGAATTATAAACAGCTTGGAGCAGTAAGTGATGCAGGAAGCAGTCTCCGGATCCAGACTTAGGATTTTCCAGCCACTCCCCAGGTGGCAGGGTGGGTGAGGCAGGCTGTGTGGGGCTAGTCGCCTCCCCGGCCTCAGCCAGCAATCCCTGGAAGATAAAAGCTCACCTCCACAGGGAAGGTCGGCCCTGCCCTGCCCAGAGTCAAGGGGACCTCCAAGATCCCCTCTGGTCTTAAGCAAAGAGTGGAGATTTTTGCAAGTGGAAGGTCTCAGGCCCCAATACACATCCGCAGCAGGATGGCAGACATCTGCCTTGTACCTGTTTTTCAAATGCATATAGATACTAGAGCAGATACAAATTCACTTTAAAAATGTACAAATCAGTCCTATCTGCCATATATTTTTTTCTATCAACTGCTATGAGTATAATTATCTTACTGAAAAAAATTTTTGACGTTAAAAGGAATCCTCAAAGGTTAGGCACTCTGAGAATGGGGTTTGGGGAAGACATCTGCATGGGAGGCTCCCTCCTGAGGACGCCCTCAGGCTGCATCATTCCTGCCAAGGCAGGGTGCAGTCCCTTCTGCATTTAGTCTGTACCCTCTCTTTCCCTTCACAACCAGCATCCTGCTATGCTACCCTGGCACAAGGTTAAGACCTTCTCTTGGGATGGGAATGTACACAGTCCTCAACATGTCAAAGGTCTTAAACCTGGAACTTACCTTCAGATGGGGATGTCAAGGGTCTTAAACATGGACCCTTAAACAAGAGTCTTTTTTTCTTTTCTTTGAGACAGAGTCTTAGTTGCCCTACCATCATAGTTCATAGCAACTTCACCTGGGCTCATGTGATCCTCTTGCCTCAACTTCCCGAGTAGCTGGGACTACAGACTCCTGCCACAATGCCTGGCTAGTTTTTCTATTTTTAGTAGAGATGGGGTCTTGCTTTGCTCACACTGTTCTCAAACTCCTGAGCTCAGGCAATCCACTCGCTTGGGCCTCCCGGAGTGCTAGGATTACAGGTGTGAGCCCCTGAGCCTGGCCTTAAACAGGGTCTTAAGAATATATATAGTAGTGGGCGGTGCCTGTGGCTTGACAAGTAGGGTGCCAGCCCCATTTGCTGGAGGTGGTGGGTTCAAACCCAGCTCTGGCCAAAACTGCAACAACAGCAACAACAACAACAACAACAACAACAACAACAACAACAAAGAATGTACCGTATATACTCGAGTATAAGCTGAGTTTTTTTCCAGCTTTGAGTTCGGGTTTTTCAGCACAAATTTTGTGTCGAAAAAACTCGGCTTGTACTCGAGTATATACGGTACATAGTAGCATCTGAAGTAGAAGTTAAGACAAGTCTGCTCCAGGGCATGGCAGTGCCTGCAGTATAAGCTCTAAGTTTGCCCTGAAAACAGCTTGGGAGGCACACTGTGGAGACAGGTTGTTAGCAATCCCTAAGCAGAACATGGGAGAGAGGAAGGTTACTCTGCAGCACTGCTTGAATTTTAAATGTGTGTCCCTGTGTACAGGGACTTTTGTTAAAATGGAGATCCTGATTCCAAAGGTCTAGGTGGGGCCCAAGACTCCTGCATCTCTAACAAGCTGTGTGATGATGCTGTTGCTGGTGCTGGCATTAGGCTGACAACAGCAAGGTAAAGGCCGTTGAGCTCAGATGAGTGTCTCAGCTCTCAGGAGAGTTGGCCTGACTAATGGGCTGTGCATGACCACAGAGGTCGACAAAAACATGAAGTAGAGTTACACGAGGGGCCCTGGGGAGGGAGGAACAGCAGCTGTGGCCAGCCCCTGCCCTCACTCAGCAGGAGGCTAGCAGGGCAGGTCTGGGCAACTTCGCTCAGCCCAGATGGCTTTTATTTGAAGATATGAAGCCCTACTTAGATAGCAGGTTTGCAGTTGGCCAAACATGCTTACCCCAAGTGGGCTAACCACCCACTCCTCTGCACAAGGTCAGCACCTAAGGGACTGCCGACTCGCTATGAATGGAACTCTACCTGTCTGGTAAGGCTGCCTCCGAGGTTCATGGTGCCAGAGCCGGATTTGTTGGTCTGCAGCCACAGCATCACCGTGGAAGTCAACTTGTAATGAGCGGTGCGACCACTGGACTTCTCCTGGGGTGGGGAGGGTGAGACAGAGATCAGAATCTTGGGTGCAACCTGAGCTGAGGCGAGCCTGAAGTGGCCCCTGGAATTCAGACTCTTTCTAACATATCCCTTTCTAGGTCATGACCACAAATTACCTTTCTTATAAAATCCCAACTGGTTTTTAAACGGACAGCACCGTAGTCATGTGTATTAAGTTCTTTTGAGAACTTTTATCATCAGTGACTAATGCAAACCTGACTTATCTTTGTCCAAATGGCTTCAGGGCATTTATAGGCATCAACAGTTGTTCATAGATCACCATACTCCCCCTGCATCTGCCAGAAAGTGGAGCTGCACTGCTCAGCATGCCATCCACACTTAGTGGCCCAGCCACCAGCTGCCGGGGAGGTGTACCTGCACTTCCACCACGTGGATGGAATCCCAGCAGCCTTTGATCTTCTTGGATCCATCCCCAGCCTTCTTTATGAGGATCACTCCAGCAAAGCCATGATCCAGATCCCAGAGGTAGACAGATGAGACGCCACCTTCAAAATACCTGCAGGAAACAGGCCCACGTACCATTAGATGTTAAGTTGCAGACTATCAGCCCAGGTCTCAGGCTGTCATTTGGCAAAGATTCACCTAAATGTCTGCCTGGAATTAAATGCTCTCTCTGCAATAGAAGGAGATCCTGATGGGATGTGTTCTGATTGTCCTATGATTGTGGGGTGGGGTGTAGCATCCTTTGGGGGAGACAGAAAGGACACGGGCTCCGGAGTCATAAAGATGAAGTTGAATTCAGGCTCTGACACTTACTTTAGCTTTGTGGTCTTTGGCAAGCTTACTAAACATCGCTGGGCATCCCATTTCCTCCAGATAAAGGATATACTCCGCATGTGATGTGATTGGAGGCCATCACTATTGGAGTGACCACTGTCACTTAGTATTTCTTCCTTTCTTTGTTTGTTTTTTTAAAGAGACATGGTCTCTCTTCAGGCTGGAGTGCAGTGGCTCCATCACAGGTCACTGCCAACTGTAGAACTGGGACTACAGGTGCATGCCACCATGCACCTAGCTAACCTTTGTTGTTGTTGTTGTTGTTGTTGTTGTTGTTGTAGACAGAGACAGGGTCTCATTATATTGTCCAGGCTGGTCTCAAACTCCTGGCCTCAAGTGATCCTCCACCTTGGTCCCCCAAAGAGCTGTGAGTGAGCCACTGCACGCCTGGCTGGTATTTCTATCCTTTTGGAAAAACACAACTACAAACCCCTCCCTACCCGATCCTTCCAGCGCCTGGGCAGAACAGGGGTCCTGCTTGTCTTTTGATGCAACTTAATACAAATCCCTAGCCAGAAGTGAAGGCTAAGCTTGGACAGAGCTTCCTCCTTAGATCTCAGTCAATAAATATAAGGTTAAATGGAAGAGGGAAAGAAATGGCTAGAACTGGCAAGAGAACCAGGCTTGGATCCCAATTCTAAGCACAGAAGCAGACTGCTGTGACTGACTGAGGCTGCCATGGAGTCAGCTGGTGCAGCACCTCCAAAGCTGCCAGTGGCTACCTATACCCTGAGAGCTACTGTCTCTCACAGCTGGCACAAGACGGGCACATCCTTTATCAGAGAGTCTGCAGCCTTAGGGCCACATGTGGCCTTCTGGATTTTTGAGTGTGGTCTTTTAACTAAATCCAAACAAATTCCTAAGGATTTGTTCTATGAAGTTTGGATTCAGTTGACAGGCTGCATATGCACTTGGGGATCTGGAGGTTCCCTGTCCTTGGTGGGGCCAATTCTCTGATCCCAATTAATCCCCAAATCAAAGATACAGCAGGCACATCCCGGGAGTGTGGGCTGCACAGGGCATGGGGTAGGCAGAGCTGGCGCCTGCTCCAGCACCCCAGGAGAGCCATGCTCATGTGTGCCATCTAGGCGACAACTGTTTACTGAAGGGTGCTGGAACTGGCCTTACAAACGCAGTAGGGACGTCTACTGTACAGGCCTGCTGAGATATAAAACAACACGGGTACACAGAGACCTGCCAAATGATTACTGTTTTCATTATTAAGTACTAAAAATTAACCTCTAATCTATGGATTATGCCTTAATAGAGCTGTCATACAAGATAAAAATACACCTGGTAAATGCTAACATTTAGAGAATGTGGAAGAAGTGTATACAAGAATTCTTTGTCGAACTATAACCGAAAAATAGCCAGACATTGTGGCCTGCACCTGTTGTTCCAGTTACTTGGGAGGCTGAGGCAAGAGAATCACTTAGGCCCAAGAGTTTGAGGTTGCTGCGAGCTGTGACGCCATAGCACTCTATCGAGGATGACACAGTGAGAAAAATAAAAAGAATTGTCTTCTTTTGCAATTTTATTGTAAGTCTGAAACTATCTCATTAACAAGGTTTTTTCTTTTTGAGACAGAGTCTCTCTCTGTCACCTGGGCTCTGTTACCTTAGCCTAGCTCACGGTAACCTCAAACTCCTAAACTCCAGTGATCCTCCTGTCTCAGCCTCACGAGTAGCTGGATCACAGGCTATGCCACCATCCCTGGCTAATTTTTCTAGTTTTTTAGTAGAGAAACAGTCTTACTCTTGCTCAGGCTGGTCTAAAACTTCCTGAGCTCAAGTGGGCCTCCTGCTTCAACCTCCCAGAGTGCTGAGATTATAGGCATGAGCCACTATGACCAGTCAGTTTTTTTTAGAAAGGTCAGTATATGATATATTCCCAAGTCTAACAAAGAGACAATCGTAGGAAAGCACGGCACCCTGTGAGGGGAAGGGGAATCTCCTGCCCACTAGTAAGACGCAGGCTGCCCAGGTGTTCTTTTTCCCCTAAACCACGGTGGCCTGTTACCCTTACCCCCTTCCCCACCAGAGCCTCCACAGGCAAGCAGAGGCCAGCCCCTTTCCACGGCTACATCCTGCTCCATTTCTCCATCCCTCTAGCACTACCCACCAGGATTAAACTGTCAAACTGAACTCACAACACTGGCGAGTTGGCTGCAGGAGGGCAGGCCTGCCAGCTAGCACAAGAGCCACCAAGGGAGCACCTGGGGGCCTAAGTGTCAGGTGCCAGACATAGAGCTGAAGGAAGAACAGACAAACACCTGTGGGGCCCAGAGCTTGGTGCTATCCTAGGTGACCTCCAACAAGTGACCAACACGGGCACTCAAGGACCCTGTCTAGGAGATAAATTCTTTTGCTCCAAGTCTCTCTCCAAACTCCTCCTCCCCAGGGCAGAACAAGGTAAAGAGGTTAGTGCTTGGTTCAGGTCCCAAGGCCCTCCTTGCGGCCATCTCATGGGAGCTGGGCACACATCAGCCTACCTTGGAATGCTCCTGGGACATGTGAAAATGTACTGGTCACTCTTGCTGACCTGAGGTTCTCCAGGGCTCAGATGATTCACATCATGGGCTCCCTGAGCTTTTCTGGCTTGGTTCTCCTGGATTCTGGGGACATCCTCAGTCTGTAAATCAATATTACTGGGGGAAAAACACCCACAGGCCTGCCAATTTCCCTTCCAGCTGGCAATAGATGGCTTGGTTCTAACACATGGGTTTCCCTTTCAGTCAGATTATAGGGGGAACACATCAAAAGAGGGGAAATACCCAACTTTGAAACTGCCTATTCTTGTGTTGGCAAAAAGCACAGGCTGATAAATCCTTCCTTCCTTTGGCCATCCCGCAATGAACATCCTTCAGTGCTGTTCTTGTCAAAGGCCCACCCTTGTGTGTACTGGGATCCTGGGGAGATGCAAGGTCAGGCTGCCCTGGAAGGAAACCAGGAGAAATCCTGGTGGCCTGACAGCCCTGTTGACGCCATCTGGTGACCAGTTCAAAAGCACCAGGTGGCCTAAGGTTGATCCCCTCAGTCCCATCCCTTCTCCTCCTATTTCTTCCAGAAAAAGAAAACAACAAACGGCATTAAAGTTTTATAACTGGAACTGGCTGTTTCCACACCAAAGTCCCACCCCGTGGCCCGGCTCCCACTTTGGGCAGCTTCTCTCTGGCCGGCCACACTGGCCAGGTCTAAAGTTTCAAATGCTGGAAACAAAGAGGTACAAATGCAAGCTCAACTGTGTGACCTCCTTGTGGGGTACTATTCTTTTACCCCAAATTTAAAAATTTATTGCAAGAACATTATTTTTTAAAAAAGGAAATCTAAAACTTAGCCCCTAATACCATAAATCAACTTATCCAATAAATATGATTTTTCCAAAATTCCTCCTGTCTTTGTGCAGATGCACAATTTTGATATAACCATAAGCACAGCAATAGTATCAAGTTCAGCTTTTCTCACTTGGCACAGACACATTAGCACTTTACCATGGAGCCACTTGGTCGCCATAACCATTTCAAACAGTTGAACATTCTACTGGGTAGTATGCTAATTTAGTCGATTTGACTTTTAATAAAGGAAGGACAGTCACAGAGTTAGAGGCAATGCTCTGGGTCTCTTTGGAGCTGTTCCCTCTCAGAATCAGGGTGTTCCCAACTGAGGTGAGGCAGACGTGCTGAGACCTGGCCTTTCAGGTGTGGCCAAACACCACAACAATTCAAGAATGGACTTGAATTCCATTCACCAAAAGGGATCTCTGGGAACTTGAGCAGCCACAAGTCTCAACCTGATCCTCCAAGACACAGGGAGCAGAGGACTGAGTGATGAGAAAGGCTCCTTTCAGGATCAGAAGCACCAGCCTCTCTGGCAAGTGTTGCCGGGATGGCTCCAAGCACCATTGGGTAGGAGGTGAGTCGGGAGCACACCGACAGTCCCCCTGCTATGTGGTTTATGGCTTTGTGTTGTGCGTGAAGCATTCAAGAGGGACCTCGACAAGTTTTTGAAAATTTATTTTTACCTACTGTACTTTGATCATAATGACATGAAACAAGGAAAAAAATAATTTTTATGTGGTTCGCATTTATGAGTTTTTACATAAAGGCTTTTGTGGGTATTTTAAGAATGTGCTAAAATGTTGTCTGAAACCACATAAAGCTATCTGAGGAGTCGCCCGCCAGAACTAATAGCACACACATGGAAGCACTTTAACTGGCCTTTGTATATTTAATGAGTCAAATAGTATTAATATTGTTTAAATGCTAACATGCCATTTCAATAAGGTGGCTCTGCCACGGTCAGAGCCTCGCTCTCAGGCCTTGCACGTCAAGGTGAATGAACAATCAAACTCAGGCTATGGGCAAGGGCTGAGAGCAGGCTGCAGCAGAATCACCCTGCCCTCCCCTGCCCTGCCTTGCCCTCCCCTGCCCTGCCTTGCCCTGCCTCTGCCCACGCTTGCTAACTGCAAAATCCCCACCCAGCTCTCCAGGGAGGGAGGAGGATGGACCCAGAAGGACCACCATAGCTCAGCGATCTGGGCTCAGGAGGGAAAGGCCACAGAGTTCCTGGAAGTCCCTAGGCAAGTGGGCAGCATGGAGCACCTTTTAAATGCAGAGGCCCAAGGAGAAAAGCATGGGCTTTTTTCAGGCCTCCTACCTGAGGCAAGCAACATGGGGCTGAAGTCGACACAGTCAAGAGGGTAAGTGACATGCTCAAATCAGGGTCCCTGTTAGCTGGACAACACAGGGACGACCTCAGGAAGACCCTGAAGAAGTTCAACCTTGGACAAGTGTTGGAGTAATGTGTGCACTGAAGTACTAGGGGAAGAGGAGGGCTTGGAAGCTCCAGGAAGATCGGGAGTGGGTGAGATCAACCCAGGAATGACTGGGAGTAAAATGTTGGGATCACCTATTTGCTGGTGTCTACCAAAAGTGCCATCAATTATACAGCCCTAGTGGCTTTCAAGATAGCCAACAAAAATTAATGTTTTTAAAGGCAAATGGAACAGCAGAGGATTCAGACAACTGAGACTAAAAAGATGGGGTCCCTTGGAGTTGGAATCCTAAGTTCCACCATTTGAAAAATACTGTGCTGATTACAACGGCAGATAAGGGTTTCATAAACTCCAAAAGCTTGGCAAAATCCAGGGGGCACCTCTGAGCTGAACGAACCGGGAACAAAACGCTAGACTTGGGATGGCCTGGCTATTCATCAGCATAGCCAATGACAAACATCTGGCTGAGTTTATTCTATGCCATTAGCTAATCCCTAAACTTGGATCAGCTAAAAGCCTAATGTGTCAGTAATTCTTCTCTTTTTAAGACTTCTGGGTTGTTTCTTCCCCCCAAAATCACTCTTACAGTTGAACAGTATGACTCTTCCATAGTCATGTATATTAGAGTCTATGTCCATAACTCTTCAACTACAGGACTTGTTGGGGGAAGAAGAAAAAAGAGAAAACATACTTCACACTCATAATGACCTACTTCACAAAAGCAAGAAGAAAAGAAAATCTATCAGCTCCAAAAGCTTTATGGAGTGTTTGAGGCTGAGGTGTGCATGGAGGCCTAGGATGGAAACTGGTTCCAGGAATCTGAGCTGTAGCTATGAATTACCCAAGTCCCAGGCTTGGCCAGTGCTGGGCTGCAAATGCACAGGGAAGGTAGGGGCTGGAAGCGACTTTGAGGTTGGCCTTTACTCCTTCCTTTCAAATTACCTCCTGAGAGCATAGTAGGATTTGTGGTTTGAATACAAAGGCTCTCAACAGGTAATGAGTCACATGCCACAACCTGCCACAAAAGAACCAAGGCCAGGACAGACCTGCTGGGAGCAGCCTCTCCGGCAATGCCAAGAAACACGCTCTGCGGTTCTGTTCTCGGGTTCACTCAGACGCAGCCTCTTGGCCACTGCCGGGTGGGGCCCCCTTCACAGGACTGGGCTCAGGCCCAGGAGGCTCCAGCAGACTTGGACTGCTGGCCCCAAGGTAAACCCCACAGATGCTGCAATGGGGTTTTCCCCCCGTAGTTGGCTTTATTAAGCGAAAGCAAGGAGCATTTATTTGGCACCAACACGTACCAAATACTCTTTTTTCATTTGCAATATCAAAGAGATGAATCAGAGGCCAGACCCGAGGAGCTCTCCCAGCTCTGACACTCTGGGATTTGGTCTATACGAGTAGACTGATCCCTACAGGGCAGGGTCCTAACATCTTGAGTCTCCATCAGAGCTCTGGTTACACACCTCCAGTGACAGAGAACTCACTATTGTTCTAAGGCAAACAGTTCCATTCTGAACAATTCAAATTTGACTTAATTTGGACAATTCAAATCTCTGGACTTAAGTGAAAAGTTCTAACTACTACTTTCTGAAACGACACAAAACAGGAACCTAATACCCTTTCCTCTGGTCCTTTAAACAGCTAAAATTGGCTTACACATCCCCCCAGATTTTTCTTTTCTGCCTCTGATCCTTATATTCATCTCCGTAAGTCCCCATACCTTGTTTGTTCTCCTCGTGAACAGTCTCGTTACCAGCATTGTTCTTCAGGATGTAAGAACAGCAGACGCACAGGTGCTAGCAGGGCTCTCTGCCGAGAGGCTTCTCCCATAAGGATTCAAGACCAAACTGGCTTTCCTAGCAATCACACCTCACTCGGCTGACTTGTACTGAGCTCACGGTCATCTCAAACAGAGAATTTTTTTTCTTCTGTGCTGCCACGAAATTGTCTTTCACATCCTAGGCCCGAGAACTTGAATATCACTTTCTGCTCAAATTTGTTATATATAATTCTTATAGACGCGGCGTCAGTGTTTCAATTTAGCTTTTGAGATTCTGAATGTGTTGTTGCCTGTACTCTATTCAAACCGCCCTTCCCTAGAGGTCTCCACACATGTGAGACAATGCAGAGAGCATGCAGTCGAGCTTAGACCGCGTGGGCTGGGTCTCTAGAAAGAGTCCTGGCAGCCATACTGGGGAACAGTACACAGCTGAGAAAGCCACAGCCCCAACTGGAGTCGATAAGACCTGCTTGTGAAGGTTTACGAGGGAGACAGGAGGGAAAACGTGCATGGGGTGGGGCCAGCTGAAATGCTAACTGAAGAACTACAACTAAAAATTATGCCACAGTAACAAGTGGGATCCGTCTATTCTCTGGTGCTGAGCTAGGAACACACGATTCTTCTTTTCCTATCCTATGTTTTTCCGTCACGTATATATGGTCTGTTCTGCTCCTGACCAAATAGTAGCAACAAGAACTGTGCTAAGTAAATGGTCATGAGGGATGCTTCACTATAGCTGGTGCTTGGTCATGACAAAGATCACTGAGGTTTTAGTTCAAACAGAAACGACTGATTTTATGGCAAAGAGAGAATAAAACCCACAGGCAGAGCTGTTGCACCAGTGGCTGTGGTTCTGGCCCAAAGACAATACCTTTTTGTTTCTTCCCAGCCTAAAATAGAAGCAAAAATCCCCAACTATCAGCAGTAGTTTGCTTTTCCGATCATCCTTAATATCCTTATAACATAAAGAGGGCACCTGGCACTCACAGGTGGGAACAATTCAATTCCACCCCAGGAAAAAAACTCCCCAATTTGCTCGGAGAGAGAGGCCTCTAAAATCTGGCCCCCGTCCTTGCCGTGTAGATCAACATTTCCATTTTTGTGCACTGGCTCCAAACTGGCCACCTCCCAGAAGCTGGGTGTATCCCCTAAGCGACAGCAGGGTGTGGGTCCTGCCCACAGGTACAAGTGTGCAAAGTCCAGACAGGCTGGAAAACACAGGTTCTCTTCCTTACACCAGGGGGACCAGCCTCCACTCAAAGGAGCTCTGGAAAGCAAGCTCATGGAGACAAGAGGAAAACCAGAAAAAAACAGATCAGCAGCACTGCTTAGTGGCTGTGGGTTTTCATCAGGCTCTTTCTCTCTGGGCTCAGGAGGAGAGAAGAGAGCCTAGCTGTCTGTGTTCTGAGCTGCCCAGGAAGTGTGGGTCAGAAACACAAGGTGCTGCTTGCTACCAGCAGTCCCCTACAAACAGCTCCGGGGTCTGGAGTTGGTTCCACACAAAATGGAGAAAGATCAACACTTGGCTCTGGGCGGGACATGTCCAGATCTGATGCTGAAACCCGACTACCCTTGTTTGTGTGTGGAGACCAGCTGTTTTCACCAGTGTAAAGAATGTGGCCCAGAGTCTGCCTGTGGACAGAGGACAGGTATTCAGCGGAAATTCCTTCCAGTACACACAGGTGCAACAATCCCCCAAGCAAACATACCAATTGGCTTAGGCATGTGTGACTTTAATGCCAGTTGCACTTAGAAGTGCACATCTGGACTGCGGCTGCCGTGCTTTATAGCCTCTCTTTACAAGGCTTTTATTTTTTTACTTAAAGAGAAATAATGAAGGCTCTCTGGAAACAATGGTGCTGCTAGGCTGGCCGCCAATCTGGCTCTGGGATCTGACCAAACTGTCCACATTTGGCACCACCATGACTGTCTTTTGTACTCTGGACTCGTGGTGAAACTTACTGCCAGCCCATGTGGCCACCTGGTGAGAACACCAACAGCCAGGATGTTCTAGGGCTTCAAAGAAATTACTCTCTCATTCAAAGCTGCCATTTTTATTTTTACTTTATATATATATATATATATATATATATTTTTTTTTTTTTTTTTTTTTTTTTTTTTTTTGAGACAAAAAACTGGCTAGAGTGCTGCAGCATAACAGCTCATAGCACACCCAAACTCTTGGGCTTAAGCAATCCTGTTGCCTCAGCCTCCTGAGTAGCTGGGACTACAGTCGTCAGCCACAACACCTAGTAGAGATGGGCTCTCACTGTTGCTCAGGCTGATCTTGAACGCCTTAGCTCAAGCTATCCACCTACCTCAGCTTCCCAGAGTGCTAGGATTGCAGGTGTGAGCCACCATGCCTGGCTTAAAGCTGCCATTTTTAAAGAACCCATTCTGTGACAGGACCATGGCATACATTATCTTACAGTTACAAAAACTGTAACCCAGAGAGATAAGGAATGTGCTCAAGCCACAGCACTGTGAAGTGGGAAGCTGGGAATGGATGTCAGGTTGGTTAATCCCAGAGCCAGTGTTCTGTCCCTCAGCCAGCCTGCCTAACATCCCAGCTGTGGAGGGAGCACCCCATGGAGCACATACGCCCTCACTGTGGAGAAGTCAGGGCAGATAAGGACTGACTTTTGGCCAGCCATCTAGGGCATCCCTCTGAGCACCCTGCTCTGGGAATCCTGGAAAAGGGAATCCTCCCCTCCTTGACGCTTACACAACATGGCTCTCCATGACAGGAACCTGGGCGGCAGCTCAGCCTGGGGAGTGCAGGGCCTCTGGCAGGATGAAGGAGCCTGATCACAGGAGGGGGCTGGTCCCTGCTCCCAGAGAGGGTTTCACCCCAGCAACCCAAATGTGACTGTGTGCCACATGGTTACAGGAACCCAAGAATTCTGGAGGCATCAGCGTTGCTGCTGCTGACTCAGAGGATCATGTTTATGAGTGAACTTGTTTTCTACACACTCCTGTTTTCGTTTTAGCTTTCTTTAGCAGATGAAAATCAGACAGTACACACCAGGGCTGTGGCTTTAGGGTGCCAAACGAAGGAGACCTGCAGTGCGGGCTCCAGCCGCTAGCCCCAGGGTGGGAACAACACGCAAGCCTGTGTAGACCCCATTTGGGGCTCTAGAACTGTTGACAGATAACCCCACTCGGAACAGTGTCACAGAAAAGCAGCTAAAACTCAAGGGCAGGAAACTGCAAGAGCAGGAAGCAGGCTGGCTCTGCTCCCGTCAAGCTAGGGGGCTTCCCGAGACCTGTCTCCCTGCCCAGTGAAAACACAACTAAGGTGAGCTTGGGTTTGCCCACAAACTGCTTCCAGCACTTTTGTATGAGCCCAAGGCTGTGGCAAGTCAGAAGCTCACAGCAGGCAGGGTGAGTTCTCAGAGGCTGAGATGCACATATATGTTATGTGTACATGGCTGAAGACACAAATACATGTTATGTTAAAACTTGAATGCTAATTACGCTGCCAAGAAGCTGAAAGCCAGAGTCAGGGTCCCTGTGTTTACCCTGCTGCTCCTGGAGTGCCAGCAGGTGGTGCTCATCACGGATGGGATCCTCTGGAGACCTCCCTCTGGAAAAAGACCTTACCCTCTAGACAAGGAAAAGGAACACTAACCTTTCTGAAGGGGCAGGCAGTGAAGGTGGATATGCCCAACCAACAGTCCCTCCGGCTCTAGAACTTTTCTCTGTGCCCCATTCTCACCCACCCCACCAGGCCTGGCTGTTTCTGGCAGTGGAAGGCTGGGGAGCCTTGAATTGCAGATCTCACTCAGCCAGACCAAGGGAAGGAGCCCTCTGAAGCCAGCTGACCGATCGGAGTCTTTCCACTCCCACCCTCTCCCAATCTGGCCTCCAGAGGAATTTCTCAGGATGCGGGTCAGAGCTGTCATGGGCTCTTCCCCACATGTCCAGGACGCCACCCAGAAGAGTGCACCTCTCCTCACTACCCTGTCCTGCTCTGGCCTTCACTCCTGACCACAACCACCCGAAGCCACCTCAGGACTTGATCTGAGCATGGTCCCCTGCCACCAGGTTACAAGGCTATCCTGGGCCCCCAAGTCCACCTGAAGATTGATGATTCGCTGGGAGAACTAGCAGGACTCAGCATAGTTGTGCTCCAACAAGACTGAGCACAGACAAAAGACCCACAGCAGAGCCAGTCCACGGAAACCAGGAATGAGCTCTTGATGCCCCACTCAGCATCACACAAGACACGCTTAACTCCCCCAGTAACAAGTCATGACAACATGCGCAAAGCCCATTAGCAACTCGGTGTGCAGAGTTTGATGGGAGAGCATCCTCTACCTGGCACACAATGAAAGTTCAGACCCCAGAAGTTAAGGAGGGAGTAGCACAAGCCATGCTATTTGCACACAGTTTGTGCACCGTGAGCCACTCTCATCAGAGGCTGACCAGAGAGGAGCTCTCCCCAAATCAAACTTCCCACGAAGGGCAGCTCTTCTGCACAAGTGCAAACCCACTGCAATACTGTAGTCACCCACAGTTCCTTCCTTAGCAGGCCTCCCCCGAGGCCCTTCCCTACTTCGGCTCCTGCCTTCTACCTATTTCCCACATTTACCACGCTGTGCACTCACGTGTTCCTGTGTGCACTTCTTCAGCCTGTGAAAACAGGGCCTAAGCACGGAGGGCTGCACCCCACACGCTCACCACCGAGCCTAGCACTTGCCCCCATCCCTGGTGGGGTCTCAGTAAACAAGGGGTGAATGATCCTAAGTGCCCTCTCCAGCCACCACTGATGGAGTGACCAGCATCCTCATTTACCTTACTGTGGTCTGATGAGGTGCACCAGGCAGGAATCATTAACTCCATTTTCAAGACAGGTTTGCTTGAGGTTTTCCTGTGGGTGGTGGCAGAGCCACATCCAGAACCCGCCCTCGCCTGGTGCTGGCGCCATCACGATGCTGCTTCCTCACCGAGTCTGCCGCCCACGGCCAGAAACACAAGGGGTACATGAGCAGATGTCCACACAGCACAACTGCTGCCCGAGTAAGACAACCCTGTCGCCCCAGCAGCTTGAGGGTCGCTGAGTGAACATGAGGAGTCAGTGTGGCCGGGGCCTTGTGTGCAGAGCCTGGATGAGTGCTCCAACCCCACAGGACCAGCAAGAAACAGAGGCCTGGAGAAGCCAACTCCTTCGCTCAGCCCGGATCAGTCAGCGAGCACAGCAGAATATAGAAACCAGCACACACCTCTCCTGAAGCCAGGTTGTCCCCCTTCTACGGTCAGGCCAGAGGCTTCTGCCTGGAGCCTGCACCCCAACAGCTTAGTTACTTGTGCCCACACACTCTTGCCATTTTCACATTATTTTCTCAGAAAATCTCCCCTTGCCATGGGCCATCCCTACAGTATGGAAATGCCAGAACTCCTTGGGCTCTGTGCTCATATCCCAAGGAAGGGGTGCACCGAGGGGTCCAGGGCTGGGAACTTGCAGTTTCAAGGACATAAGAAATGTGGTGACAAATGTTCCTCACATATAAACAAGGTTGTCCTGCCCGTCTGGGGCCAATGGTTCTCAAACTTCGTTGGGCCAGAGGGCTGGAAAATGGAAGGAAGGAGCAGGAACAGCCACGGCTCTCAAGTGGCCCTGAGAGGGGAGAGGCCTGGGGAGCTCAGGTAAGGCCGTCTGGTAAGCCAAGCACCAGCTGCTCTTGCAGAGGCCTGCGGGCCCCGGATGGCCACAGGGACGCCAGCCTCATTTCACTCCGTAAACTTGTTCCAGACAAGGAGGGTTGATTAGAAAAGCTAATTAAAGCTTTTGAAGATTATCTCAGACCCAAAGCACAAAATGCCTCCCCACCCTGGCTCCTCCACCCCCCAGACTCTGGCCTTCATTAAGCTTTGATTTCAATCAATTGCACGCCCACTAAAATTAACTTATAAGGCCAATAAATTGCAACCGCATGTTTGAAGGTATTATCTGCTCCAAGCCCAGAGCCAGGATTGCAGAGCATGGGGCAAGATGTCTGGCACAGATGGGAGTAATCATCTTTGGAAGAAAACGGTGCCAGCCCTTCGGTCGGAACATCTGGTCTCGGGCAGAACCCGTGCTAACAGAGGCCAGGGAGAGACCCAACGTGACAGC
Organism: Loris lydekkerianus; assembly: GCA_963574355.1. NCBI lineage: Eukaryota > Metazoa > Chordata > Mammalia > Primates > Lorisidae > Loris > Loris lydekkerianus. Next base: position 40,614 of record CAUYPK010078158.1, on the reverse strand, counting down.
TCAAGCAGGGAAGGTTTCCCGTCTTCTCTGGGAAGTTGGAAAATCAAAGCACTGATACTGGGGTTTGTGGCAGCCAGTGGTGGCTCATGCTGCACATAGGGTGTGCCTGGCACCTGGGAGTGCCCCATAGCAGTCTCTATTCCAGTCTCTCCCAGGAAGGACAGATCACTTAAGCCAAGCAAGGAGGTTTTGTCAAGTTGCACTTGCCTTGGCCTAAAAAAAGAGTCCACTCTGCTAGGAGAGAACATGGAGTGACCCCATGAGCCAGTGCCCAGGTCCGTCCCTCTGCTGCCTTTCCCTGCACCCTGGTGCTCAGTTCCAGTGATGCTCCCTGCACTGAGCTGGGCCTGCCAAGCTCAATGGGTAGAAACCCATTGTGGGTCTTGGCAGAGAGAAATAAGAGTAGCCTAGAGGTTACTACTGGTGGGTCCAGGTAGGGAGGAAAGTGATGATATCAAAGAGGCCTTGAGAGCAGATAGGACCCTTAGTCATCCCCAGCAGTCTGGCAAAATGTGCCTGCCATCTGAGCATCTTCAGAAAATTGACTTCTAACAACAGGGTTGTTGGGCAGTGCTACCAACAGCTGCCTGACAGTTACCCACATGGGGGAAAGTACTACTATGATCCCCTTCTGTCCCTGAGGATGGCAAAGAAGGAAACAAATGTGGGAAGACCAGAGGGTGAGAATACATCAGGGACCCAGGAGGAAGAGCGCAGCCTAAGAGGAAGAGAGGGGCCTAGGAGGAAGAGCGCGACCTAAGAAGAAGAGAGGGACCCAGGAGAAAGAGGGCGGCCTAAGAGGAAGAGAGGGGCCCAGGAGTAAGAGGGCGGCCTAGGAGGAAGAGAAGGGCCCAGGAGAAAGAGGGCGGCCTAAGAGGAAGAGAGGGGCCCAGGAGTAAGAGGGCGGCCTAGGAGTAAGAGAAGGGCCCAGGAGGACGAGGGCGGCCTAAGAGGAAGAGAGGGGCCCAGGAGGAAGAGGGCAGCCTAGGAGGAAGAGAGGGGCCCAGGAGGAAGAGGGCAGACTAGGAGGAAGAGAGGGACCTAGGAGGAAGAGGGCAGCCTAAGAGGAAGAGAGGGGCCTAGAAAGAAGAGGGCAACAGGAGGGATAAACCCAGAGGAGAGAGGGGCCTAGGAGGACAGAGACCTGAGGCTGGTGGACTTCAAAGGGGGCATGCAGGAGTCACACCCACCCCCAACTGCTGGTCCTTTTAATCCATAGTTGAGAAATGCTGTGTACAGGCCAGGGGAGAAGGGGCTGGCACATCCCCAAGGAGCTACAAGCCAGAAGGACCTGCTGGTCACCCTGTCACTCTGCCCACACTGACTCTATGTGTTGATGATAAATTCCAATTCCCTACAAAGTTAAAGCCTTTAGAGACATAGGCATCAAAGCCAGGGTCTGAGACAGAATCCAAGTCTTTCCCTCAGGATCCAGGGAAGACTGTATCTCTGGCAGGGGGAGCCTCTGGGGAGATGGTGATGGCTCCCTCCCAGGCAAGGCTGGTGTGGGCTGCGGATCACCTGGGTTGTGTCCCTGCTCTGGGTCTCTGCTGATGTCTCCTTCCACTTGTCTTTACAGGGAGAAACTCCAAAAGTATGGACGAGGATATCGGGCTTACAAGAGCAGAGGGCGGGGAGCACAAGACAGGCCCAAGGTTAAGGCATGAGCCAAAGAGGGAGCAGCAGGGCAGTGGCCGGGAAGGATGCACAAGGCCTCTTCTGGGCAAATGTGTGTGAGCAAAGTCCAGCGTGGCCATCCCAGTACAAAGCAAAGTTCTCTGCAGCACGGTCCCCACGAGAAGATTCTGAGCTCAGCCTGGCTGGAATCTGGCAGTTTTCAGTCATTTGAGGGGGTAGTTGCTCAACAGACCAGAGCAGAAGCCAAAGACGGTCCCAACTCTGTAAATCAGGATACAGGGATTCACAAACATCTGGGGTAATCAGGAACTAAAAACCGGGTCAACACAGGAGCAGAAGCTGTTCCTAAAAATCCCCCAGCAACTTTGAGGCGCAGGCCAAGCTCCAGTCTGAAGTGGGTGCCCTGGAACAGGAGCCCACCCACGCAGCCCTCTGTGCACAGACGTGTGCATGGCTTGCTCTCGAGGAGGGGCGTCTTCAACCACTCCCTTCTTCTCTGGCAGAGTCGGGCTGCCCTAAGGCTCTGGGCATCTCTCATCAGGCAGGGGATACAGGCCATTCTCCCAGGCCCTCATGGAGTGACCAAACCCAGCAGACAGGAGGCAGTGTCAGTGGACACCTCCTCTCAGAGTGACCTCTGCCTGAGCCCATGTGCCAACATGAACAGAAGAGGGGGGAAGAGTCCATGTAAGAGCAGGGGTGGGGTGGGAGAAAAACACGTTTCTATAGGAACGGGTCTGCACAGTAAGTAGGGATAAAGGACAAGGCACGGCTTACTGCTCCTCTACCCCGTGGAACACCCTAGTCCCTAGGAAACCCAGTGTGACCACCTGTCCCTCAAAGATAAGGCCTCCTCGCCACCTCCTCTCTGCTCTAAAAGAATGGGGAAAAGAGTTCCCACTTCAGACCCCTCTGTGATCACCAATATGGTTACCTACAACCTCCCAGGACAATGAGAACGGGAAGCTCTAGAGGTGAACAATGTACCAAGATGTTTTTGAAAAAGAAAAGAAAAAGGAGATTTGTTTTCATTATTTTACAACAGAAATGGGTTGGTTCATCATGTGTGGTCCAGCTGGGAAATGGTCCCCACAGGCGGCCTCAGGAGAACATCCTCAGCATACTGGGAACAGGGTGGTTTGAAACTCTGATGACTCGGGTGTCCCAAATCACAGTTCTGAATGCCATCAGCACCCTGTGGTCCCTGACACTCGGGAGAGCCTGGCCCCGCTGTACCCTCACACACAAGGGAATGAAAGGCCTCCTGCCTCCCTGAGGCACCACTGAGACCTTGTACTCTCCCCCCCTTAGAAATGGCACCCCGAGGTGCCAGGGACAGACAGCATTCTCTGTCACAGACCCTGGGGGTCTGGGTTACCCAGTTTAATCCCCAACCAAAGGCAGGAAACTGTCCTGTCACCCCCTTTTCACTTCCTCCAGGTAGTTCACCTTTAGAAAGAATGTAGGCAAAGACAAAGGCCCACAGAAATGAAAAGCTCCCTTGCAAACGAGCATTTCTCAGGAAGGAGCAGGCTTTCCAGAAAGCAGTGTAAGGAGTCAGTCCCAGGGTATGGGTCCCAAGCTCTCGCTGTTTTCTAGGTACGATCACTGAGTACTTCTCTAAGCCTCAGTTTTGTCATCTATTAAATGGGATAACCCCCACATATGCCATAGTTATTGCAAGGATTAAACAACTATTTTGAAGCGCCCCCCCCCCCCTTTTTGAGACAGAGTCTCATTATGTAACCCAGGTAGAATGCTGTGACATCACAGCTCTTGGGGTCAAGCAATGCTCTGGCCTCAGCCTCCCAAGGAGCTGGGACTACAGGCACCCGCCACAATGCCCAGCTATTTTTTTTTTTTTTTTTGAAGAGACGGGGTCTTGCTCTTGCTCAGCTAGTCTGGAACCTGTGACCTCAGGCAATCCACTCGCCTCAGCCTCCTGGAGTGCTAGGATTACAGGTGTGAGCCACCACACTGGCTATTTTAAAGTCTTTAATGATGATGGGCTCAGGGCAGGCCGGAAACAGAGAGAGAGGGAAAGAGGAGCAGAAGTTAGAGACAGCGTTGGGCTCTTCTCCCAATTGGGTCCTAATGGCAACATGAAGCAACGTGTCTGAATTACTTTACCAAGAAAAAATTATCAAAACATTTAAGTCTAAAAAAATCAGAATCGCCTTCCATCTAAACAGGGAGCCCAATAATAAACATTGAGTGCAGCCTCCTCACAGAATAGAAGGGGGAGGCCGGTGTGACTCCCCTGTGGGGCTAAATCTAGGGAACACTTTCTTTCCTATTTTTCTTTTTGAGACAGAGTCTCAATCTGTCACCCAGGCTAGAGTGCTGTAGCATCAGCTTAATTCACAGCAACCTCAAGTGATCCACCTGCCTCAGCCTCCCGAGTAGCTGGGACTACAGGTGCCCACCACAATACCCGTCTAATATGTCTATTTTTACAAGAGACAGGGTCTCACTCTTGCTCAGGCTGGTCTCGAACTCCTGAGTATAAGCAATGTTCTTACCTCAGCCTCTCAGAGTGCTGGGATTATAAGTGTGAGGCACTGTGCCTAGCCCTAGTGAACACTTTCCAAGGAGGCACTTTCCACTTCCACCTTCAAACTCAGCAGAAAGTGCAAGCTGTATTCCTAGAGTATTCTGAGATGGTTCACGAGGAACATATAAAGATACACAAGGAGCCAAATATGCCCAAATTGCCTTTAAACCTAATTTCCACTGCAGAGAGACTGAGTGGGTACACCTGCTGGTTGGCCGAGCTGTGTGTGCACGTGCAGGACAATGGAGACACTGGCATGACCGGCCCCTCGGCCTGGCTGACCCCCCGATGTCAGACCTCATCCCAGCATCACCTCCTTGAGAGGCCCTCTTGGACCACTCCATGAAAGGAATGAGTTTGCTCCGTCATGTCCCCCCAGCATGATCTGCTCGGAGTCTGCCGCCCATTTTCCCACAGTGGGAGGGTGGCAAGGGCAGGGATCACGTATGGGGCACATCCCCAGGACTCAGTGAACACCCAGACTGTGGGAGGCTCGCAAGTATCACAAGTGAATGGGTAAGTGCTAGACTCGGCTGAGGAGGGCTCTATAAACCAGGCCCACTGCTTCTGGGCTGTGTGAACTTGGGAGAGTTTCTTCACCTTCCTCATCTGTCAAGCTACCTGTAAAAGTATCAGAGCTGAGCTTGTGGTACAGGAAACTGAGGAGCTTTTGGAGACAGACAAGACTTGACCTTAATTCTTGGCTTTGTCCCTTGCCTTGGACAAGTACCTTCATCTTTCTGATTCTTAATTTTTCTTTCTTTTGAGACAGAGTCTTACTATGTCACCCTGGGTAGAGTGCCGTGGCATCACAGCCCACAGCAACCTCCAACTCCTGGGCTCGAGTGATTCTCTTGCCTCAGTCTCCCAAGTAGCTGGGACTATAGGCGCCCGCCCCAACGCCTGGTTATTTTTTGTTGCAGTTGTCGTTGTTTAGTTGGCCTGGGCTGGGTTCGAACCCACCAGCAATGGTATATGTGGCTAATGCTGTAACCACTGTACGATGTGTGCTGAGCCTGATCCTTAATTTTTCTATCTGAAAAATGGGGACCAAAATAGCTACTGTATATGTGGAGATCTGAGACAACGTGTAGGAAGTATCTGGCGCTGTGTCTTACACACAGTAGGTGCTGTGCCAGGGGTACTGCTGCCATGGAGAATTATGGTGTGCAGTAACACACAATTATGCACACAGCAGCGATCTCAGACTGAGTCATCTCATAACCCATCTCACAACCCAGTTATCAAATGGTGCCCTGCTTCCTACTGTGGGTGGCTCCTAAGTTTAGTTATGTGAGCCAGGTAGCAGATTCCAGGGAGACTGCTTGGCTCTGTCATTTAGGATTTAGCTATCAATATCACAACCACTGAAGTGCACAGGGAGAAAAGTAACTCACAGGTCTCGGTACTGGTCAAAGGCATTGTTGGCTTCTACCTCCAGCTTCCTCAGCCGAGCAGATGGCATGGCCCCATCTTCCAAAGGAGGGTCATACTTATTACTCCATGGTGACCTGGAGGGAAGGAAGGAGAAGGATATCACTTGAGCTATGGCCCATGACCAGTAAGCCCAGCATGAGCCTGAGCCCAGCTGTCTGACGCCTCAGAGGCAAAGCTGCTACCTACAGCAAAGACTTCTCCAGGCCCTGGCAACAAACAGGGCTTTCTGGAGGTCTGCAGAGCAAGGGCTCAGATACAGGTAGACAAGGCATGAAGCTGTGCTCCACCTCTCACCAGCTGTATACCTTTTGCAAGCATCTCAATTCTCCAAGCCTCACCTTCCTCATGTGTAAAACGAGGCTACTATTTGCCAAACACAGGGCTGTTGTGAGGCACAAAGGACACATGACCATCCAGAACCCAGGCAGAGCCGGACAGACTGCCAGTGATCCACGTTAGCTCTCTCTTAGCCCGTTTTCTACATTTCCCTTGTGTTCACCACCTTAGTGGTCAACAGATGCCTGGCTTTCCTTCCTGACTTGACAGAGGTTCTAGGTAAACTTTTATTCCAAAGACTTTCCCACACAATGAGTATTAAGAGATCTGTCAGTTTTAGAAGCAGGCAACAAACACAGCTCCGCAGGGAAATGCTGATTACATTAGCAAGCCTGCGTGATGTCCCTGGGAACAGAGGACAGCCTCCCCAACACCCAGGGGCTGTGCACACACACAAAGGCTGCAAAGTAATGAGAACCAGCCGTTTTGCAGCCTGAAGACTTGTTGCATTTCTTAAAATATATTTTGCCACATCAGGAAAGCATTTAATCACACAAAAAAGTGGGCAGGGGGTTACAGGGAAAGATCTACTCGTTAACTCCTGCAGGTGAGGTCAGAGGCTGGGTGTTCAGAGAAGCAGAGAATTTAAAAGCTGAGAGAGGAACGAAAAGAAAGAGGTGACAATAAAGAATTCAGAAAAAGTCCTTTATACCTTGGGTCTAAACACCTCAGTTTTTCCACTATCAACAGCCCACCCTGCCTTCCCTGTTTCCCCCGCTGACAACAGACCCGCAAGCCGCTGTGATGCGGACTCGCTGGCGGTGAGGAAAAGGCAGCAGGATGGTTGTCTCCTGAACCCCAGTTCTGAGGAATTGTGAACAGACAAGTTCTGCCAGACACCTAAGTCAGTAAATCATGTCGAGATGAAGTAAGAATAAGCTGGGTGACCTTTTCCATGAGATACCGTAGGGGAAAATCCACTGTGCTTGGTGCCTCAAAAACAAACAAACAAACAAAAAAAAACACTACTGTTGTTAAAGTAATAAAGTGTTGTGCCCCCAAACCTCCAGCAGAAGTAACCTGCCCCAACACACGTCCACTGCCTGTGATGTTCTCATCCTTCCCTTACCCCAGACCACAAGAGGCCTGTGACAGCAGAGAGCCCGTGGCTACCTGCTCTGACACCCAAGTCCCCAGCATCAAGTGGGTGTTCAAGGAATGCTGTGGGTGGGCTGAAACTTCACAGCAGGGGTCAGGGAAGAGAGGACCCTCAGGAATTCTGCCCTGTCCTCCAAACCAAGAGATAAGCAGCTTTTTGAGGACATCCAAACATCCAAAAAAAAAAAAAATTATTTTCTTCATATCTTGGAGACAAAAATTCAGGTGAAGGTGCCCTCACCACTATTTATTTGTAAACAGGTCCCTCCACTCTCTAGGGAGAGTGGGCAAGAATCTGAGACTGTGCACTTGAACTCCCTCCTTCTCTGAGTGTCTCCTTTGAGACTCCTCAGTACACCCCCAGCAGGACAGTTTCCACAAAGGACCACTGCCTTCCTGTGGGCCTGGAAGACCCAACCCAAATGGCTTTCATTTAGGCAACCTGATTAGACACAAGAGCCCATCTCTTGTGCAGACGGAGGGCCTGCAATTTTCAAGAAGCCTGTAACTCCCATTTCCCCTGGCTCACAGACGACAGCATTTCAGGCTGTTAGTCCTGGAGCCGGGGTAATTGTAGCTGGGGGAAAAATCATAACATTACCCAGAATATTCTTAGTGGAAAGGGGCACTCAGAACACATTTAAGAGCTTAAATGGAGGCCATTTGAAAAAAGACAGATGGGCAAGAACGCTTAGATTTCAAAAGTCAGGCCTTTCATTTCCCTCCGAGAAGGCTTTTTGTTTCAGCTAACAGGTTTCAAACAGTGCTGCTGGCAGCGATCATACCATAAGGACCTTATTTAAGCAAATGATCAAACATAGTTAGGATGGAAATGTGCGGAGAGGATCAGAAGACCTTGAAGTTTCCTACTGGGAAGGGAGAAGGAAAGACAAACGCTCTGGCCTGCCATCCTAGGCTCCTCTCTGCAGCACTGAGGAGCCCAGAGCCCTCAGCAGGGCCAGCAGCCCCCCCTGGAGGACCTCAGGTACCAAGTCCCCAGGAGAGCCTGGCCTGGGCATGGACATCCTTCACAGGGTCCTGTAGAACTGCTGCCTTACACACCAAGTGGGAGTTCTCAAGTGGAAAGAAGAAATGTAATCATGACACCGATGAAGCAAGACTTGGCTCACAGCCCACATGTTCCAGTACATGTTCTCTGAACCCCAGGCCTGGAGAGGCGCTTCTCCATGGCAAGATGTTCCCCACCACCTACACTGGACATCTCTCTCCAAGGGCTGGTCCACCCACCTCCTAGGAGGTTCCCCATGAGGAGTCCCATTAACATAAGGAGCTTTGCTGATCTGAAGCCCACATTGGCTGACTCCAGATAATCCTTCCTGCTCTGATTTCTCAGATGCTCCACTCCCCCTCCAAAGAGAGCAATAGGCTGAAGCTTCAAGACCCAGCCCAGGTTCTTTACCTATAAATAAACCTACGGCAGACTGCATTCCTCTACCTCTATGACCTTCTCCAAGGTAATGCTAGAGCAATCCACCATGGAAATACCGGTCTGGTTCAGGAACTCTTTTTAATTGCAGTAACTTCCACATAGCTTTAAAAACCTTAAAACCCCAGATATTATCTCCCTCCTTTACGAAGTCCTCCTAGAATCAACCACGGCCTCTTCTGTGCTAACCCCATGTCTTGAACAGGCTTTGCACTGACTGCAGGAACCACATCATACAATAATCAGTTACTCGATGCGTGTCCTGTTCTAGACCTGGTGATCAGTCTCCCAGGGTAGAGACTAATGTCAACTGACTCATTACAGGCCTTGGCACAGTGATGCAAAGAGAAAGGAGAAGTGTATTACTTGGCAGAGCTGCGTTCTACATCCCTTAGGCCCACAGGCCCTGCCTGCCCTCAGGATTCAGGATCCTCATCACATGTGCGCCCTAAGCAGGGCGTGACACAATCACAGCAGCTGAGTTTGGCAGCAACATCCCTCTCCCCCTAGACCAGTAGTTCTCAACCTGTGACCCACAGGAACTGTATTAAAGGATTGCGATATTAGGAGGTTGAGAACCACTGCCCTAGACCACAGGATCCCTGAGCGTACAAGGCCTTCTCTCTACTGTTATGTTGCCAATGAGTGTTGGAGGCACTCCCCAAACTCCTGCTAGAGGACAAGACGCAAGGAGGAGAGAAAAGGAGAAGGGAAGAGAGAAAAGGAGGCAGGGCAAGGGCAGCAGAACGGGCAACGGGCTGGACTGCCAGCCCATCCAAGTCTAGTGGTCCTTGTGCCGCCACAGTAAGCAGGACCGGCTGCTCCTGACGGGCTGGGGTGCCTGCTGTGTTCCTGGGGCACGACTCACCTGTAGGAGTCCCCATCTCTGTTGTAGTCACACAAAAGATAATCCTTTCCCACCACCTTGTCTCTGGCAATTTTCAGTGGCTGGTCAACAGAAGACAGGAGATCTTCACACAGACTCGGGACCTGGCAGAGAAAGGAGAGGGTGGAAACCATTGTTACAATGACGCACCAAACTCACGCTGGCTGATGATTCTGGAGCCACATTATAGTCAGTGTGTTTAACATCTGGCCCTTGGTTCCCTGCCAAAATTATGGGCCTGTTCTCTTCTTTTCTGCATGTGTTTGACACCAACTGTATCCCTCTGTAAAGAGACCTGTTCTTGAATTACAGTGGAGCGTGATTTCCAACACAGTCTTGCCTTCCAAAAGCTGTGTGCAGCTTTAATTACCTGGTCACCAGGGTGGTCTAGTAAATATAAGTGTGTATATGCTCGGTATTGGTCTCTGGTGGGCACAGTACTAGCCGAAGTCCTGAGAAGTAGGTAAACATTTCAAATACACAGGAATCCGAAGAACTCTGAGAAGAATAACTCATCCGTGCCGGAGAACTCCCACAGGCTCCCATGCTGGGTGGAGTTTCCAATAGTTTCCAGGCCCACAGCCAAACATTACCAGGATGGCTTGTGGAGTCGCCCACATATGCAGCGAAGGTGGCTTCACATCGGCTTTCTACAGCGCAGAGTTTCAGGCCGTCCAGCTGGCTCCCCAAGGGGTTGCCTCCCGGAGAAGGACAGCTGCGTGGCCAGGGCAGGCAGGACTGAATCTCAGGGCGAACGAGGATTCTGATATGTGGCCCTGCTAATAACCAGGCTGCTGGCCGCCTCCTCCCAACTTAAACATTAATTTCCACCAAAGTATTCCAGAAAGGGATGGTGGCACTTTCAGAAATGGATTCCTTCAGGCTTGAGTCACTTCCACGCTCTATTTTCAATGTGCTGACTTATTCTTTTCACAGGCCTGGATTTATGGGGGTCCCGCCGTATCATTTACCAGCCAAGTGGCTGCCAACTGCACCAATAACCCTTCCCAATGGAAGAGTTAAATTGTACAGCAAAGACAACAGCAGAGCAGTTCAGAGAGGGGCTGGCAGCTCCAGCGGTTCCTAGGTTCCTCCAGAAGGCCCTTGACCACCACCCAAAGACAGTGGAAAGGAGCCCTGCCACCAGAGACCACCCAGCCTCCATAGCTGCTCAGGGCACCTCTGCTGACCCCAGGGTGCTTTAGAGAACTCAGCTTATAAAGCTCTGTCCAGCACAACCAAAGGAGGGCACCCTGTCTTATAGCTCACATCAGTTCTGGGCCCAGTGAGATGAGCTGTTTCTTGTACATGGAGCAGCACCCACCCAAAACAGACACATCACTGAGCTGTGCACAACGTGCTTGTTTTCAGAATTCCTGTCCACACACCAGCCGCCTGTGCACCACCCTCCCCAAGCAGGTAACAAACACGGGCGCTACTTTCAAAGTTAGTTTTGGTGACAGTACCAAGACCCCTGCCATTTTCCAAGCGCCTGCCACATTCACGCAGTATGCTGGGCCCCGCATATAGTGCGTACTGTTTACTCGAAAGCTCACGCTCATCCTGGGAAGCAGGTATGTACTGTCCCCATTTTCAGAGTCATTAAGTTGCCCAAGGGCCACACAACATGTGAATGGTGGAGACAGAAGTCAAAATCGGGGCTTGATGACGCCACTCTTACTGTAACTGTGTTTAATGTACAGCCAGAGGGAAGGACAACCCGTGCCAAAGGCACACTCTGGTGGCAAACAGCCCCAGAACCCTTCCCCTGGCAGGAATGCTGGCTGTGGAAATGAAGGTCTAACAGCTTTTCCTCAAGGTAACTAGGATCTGGAAGTGGTCCTACATCAGCCCTCCACTGTGCTGTGACCAAAGTGACCCTGGGCCTCTGCTATCCTGTCACATCACAGTCTGTCTCTACACATCTCTATGTATACTGCTGGGCCGCTCTCTGGGCTCACCTGCGGGGCCCTAACTTTTGCCTGAAACCTCATTCCGCCTGGTTGGAGCCAAACACTACTGGCTCGATTTATCCTGGATTATGGAAAGGGACTAAGCAAATATCTCTGAAGTTAGACCTTCTGACTCCACCTCTTACAAGTAGGTTTACAGCCGTGGGCAAGTCATTTTTCTCTACTAAAACTAGGTGTCCTTATCTGTGAAGTAATAAAAACAATCCATCGGGTTCCCAGCGCATGTGATCCGAGGATCATAGGAGAGAATGCACTCAGGTTCAGGGAAATGCATACACATTAGTACCTGGCACAGTCAGTCTCACTCTCTTCCTTTAGACTCAATACCATCTGCTATCTATTATTCTCAGAAGGCAACGCAGGTCTACACTACACCTGAATTCACTGTGCTGCCTGAGCTCAACTGAGGCCAAGAATCCAGCTCTTAACTCCAGTAGTGCCTGGGGCCAGCTGCTTCCCCTTCCCTGCCAGCCATGCTGTTTGCAGCTAAGAGCCCCCCAACATATAGCCAAGCCTCCAAGATACCAGAGTCTGGTGCACCAGACACTTCACTGCTATCCAAGAGGTTAACCTAGGGATCAGAAGTATTTCGATAATGTCTTCCTAGCACTGACACTAAGTGAAGTTATTTTTTTCATTTATATGTTGTCTGTCTCTCTCACTAGAATGTAAATTTCACCAGGGCAAGGCCTTCAATCTTATTCACTGCCATATCCTCAGTGTCCAAGGCAGTGCTTGACACACAGCAAATGCTTACTATATCTGGAAGGGAGGAAAGGCAGGAGGGGAGAGGGGGAGGGAGAAGGTTTACAATGTGGAGCCTCCCAAATCCAAATCAACTTTTATTTAAAAATTAATAAATCAGTGTGCAGTAAGAATCTTTACCAAAAGAATTTGTGAGCTAAAACCAGATAGAAGCTAATGATCAATTTCACCCACAGTCTCTATTTTCTTTCTTTCTTTCGTTCTTTCTTTTTTTTTTTTTTTTTGTGGAAGTGGAATTTATTATTGGTAGGCACAAATGAGAGGCAACCAGTGTAAGTCCTTGTTAGCACAGGGCCTCCCACTTGTCCAGGGGGCCACGACTGGTGATGTATTTGACCCCACAGCCATCTGGGATGAGCTGCCTCTCAGCCACCATGTCTTCAAATTCATCTGCATTAAACTTGGTAAAGCCTCACTTCTTGGAGATGTGAATCTTCTGGCAGCCAGGGAACTTGAACTTGGCCCTGCATAGGGACTCTTAGTTATCACATGCTCCATGTTCTGTAGTTCGGTGCAGATGGACATGATGACTTGGCCAAGGTGAACCCTGGGCACAGTGACCTGAGGCTTTCCAAAGGCACCACACATACTGTCTGGAGCCTAGACTGGGGAGAGCACAAGGTCTAACATATGAACATGTATTAGAAAGGAATGTCTCCAAGGTTCCTGAGAGCAACCCATACAAGGCCTAACATATGAACATGTATTAGAAAGGAATGTCTCCAAGATCCCTGAGAGCAACCCATACAAGTAACAGGCTGCGTACACGACCAAGGAGGCTGCTGTTTGCAGCCACTGCACACCAGGCCTCCATGAGGAGAGGAGCCTGGTCAGCTTAATTAGCTGTGGATGTGGTCCATATTTTCAAATATGAACCATGACATCATAGCAGACCACTAAACAAAGAGAAATGGAACTTCACTTAAATCAGGAGCTTTTTTATTAATACATGACCTTGAGGAGCTACTTAACGGTGGAAAGATTAAGAACTAAGAGACCTGGGTTCCAGCCTCTGCTCTGCTATAAACTTGCAATCTGTCAAACGCAGTGGGTGAAGCTACATCAAGACACACCACGCTTGAAGACTTGTGCCTAGATTTTTTTCAAAGTCCACAGCCAGGTATTAACCTCAGAAACATGTAGGTTTAAACTCAAAAAGCTGTGGCAATATACAGAAAAAAATAGGGAACTCACAAATGGCATGTGGTTTATCTGCCCTACCATGAAAAGCATCTAGGATTTGATATGGCCCCAGCAAACATAGTTTTTGCCTCTTTGAGAACTCTGAAGTTGGACCACAGTTTTGTACTGTGTTTCCATCAGCCCTGTTTCTTCGTCTTCTTCTTCTTCTTCTTTTTTGATACACAGTCTCTTTTCTAATGCCCTGGCAGACCGGCGTCATAGCTTTCAGCAATCTCAAATTCCTGGGCTCTTGCCTCGGCTTCCCAAGTAGCTGCGACTATAGATGTCCACCACCACACCTGGCTAATTTTTCTATTTTTAGTAGTAATGGGTTTTGCTCTTGCTCAGGCTTGGTCTTGAACTTCTGAGCTTAAGGGACCCTTCCACCTCGGCCTCCCAGAGTGCTAGGATCACAGGCATGCCCCACCGCACCTGGCCAGCCCTGTTTTAGATCAGCAGGTCTCTTCCTGTGGGTCGTGACTCACAGGAACTGTATTAAAGGGCCACGGCATTAGGAAGGCTGAGAACCACTGCTTTAGATCAAAGGTAAACCATTCATGGGGAATGAGAAGTGTGGAATACATGGTGTCCACCGACTTATACTGAAGTAGCTTTCCCCCAAGTACATCAATCCCGAGCCGGCACCACTGAGAGATCCCACCTTGCACCCACATGCCATCTCTCCAACTCTTTCCTCTGCCTGAATGCTCTCAACCACACCATCTTGCTCACCACTCCTTGAACACGTGTGCAGGTTTGCACAGGCGTGTTTCTGCTTAAAAATCTTCCCCATTTAGGGTTGCTGGATAAATACAGGATGGCCAGTTAAATCTGAACCTCAAATACACAGTAAACAACATCTGAGTGCAACTATGTCCCAGGTGTTACGCAGGACACACGTTTTTATTCGCTAACTCAGGCAATCTAACCCCAGTGCCCTCTTAAATCCTGCCCATCCTTTGAGGCCCTGTCCAAACTCCAACTTCTTTACCAAGATATAAAATTCTTCAGAGTTCTCGTAGTGACCCTGACACCAGTTACATTTTAAATGCTTGCAGGATGGCTGTCCCAACACTGCCATTACCCTTCAGCTCACTCCTTCCTCTCCACTCAGCATTGTCCAGCGTGCATTGCCGCTACGTCTGCAGAAGGCAGGACGGGCCCTCAGCCCAGTGCAGCACCACACCCCTGCAGTGGGAGCTCAATCTGTGCTTCTTGATTCCATGGAACTGGACATTAATCCTGTGGCCTGAGGCCACACTGCAGAGGCAGAAGAAAGGCAGTTTCCCTCTGTAACCTCAATAGCTCCTACACTCACCTGAACCCTTGCCCCCACCCCAGTCATGTCTAGTGCTTAGAGCAGTGGAAGAAATCCCATTAAGTCTCACGGATCATGAGTCTGCACAGCCATGCAAATGAAAGGGCAGGCACAAAGCTGACAGCACATTTCGGGGTGCGAGTGGCATTGGCTCTGCTGCCTCCAAAGCCAACGAAGGTCTGTAATGAAGGGCAGCGGTGCTGACGTGTGGCGGCCGGGTGGTTTCCTTTCTTTTTTTTTTTTGGAGACAGTCTCTGCTGCCCTTGGTAGAATGCAGTGGTGTCACAGCTCACAGCAACCTCAAACTCCTGGGCTTAAGCAATTCTCTTGCCTCAGCCTCCCAAGTAGCTGGGACTACAGGCGCCCACCACAACACCCAGCCATTTTTTGTTGTAGTTGTTGTTGTCGTTTAGCTCGCCCAGGCTGGGTTTGAACCCACCAGCCTCCGTGTATGTGGCTGACGCTGTAACCACTGTGCTAAGGGTGCCGAGCCGCCGGGTGGTTTCTGTCCAAACCGCCCATCTGAATGGCTTGACAGCCTTGCGAGGATTGTTCAGATAACACCAAAGGTGTCAGACCGATCCAGGCTGTTGGGGGGACTGAAACTTAATTCATAGGGACTTGGAATAATAAACACTGCCCCAGCTCGGACAGTGTCTGCCTGCCTTCCTTTCTGGTGGGGGAGCCAGGTCTCTTTTGGCTCCTTCTCTGCCACAGAGGAGCACGGCTATACCCCAGAGCCGGGGGTTCCTCACCACTGAACCCCTCACCTGGCTTGCTGGTACTCTGGAAGGGGGGCACCAAAGATGGGGGTAAAGGGGAGGACGGGAACTAGGGCAGGGAGAAGGTAAGGGGAGGCTGGATACCATTAGCCACTGCCTCTGGTGACCTCTGGACAATGGTGAGCAACACTAGCAGCCTGCACCACTTGCCAGGCACTCGCCACCACTTGGCCACACACCCGACCCTCAGACAGTTCTCCACGCACATATGTGCTCCCACCCCCTACTTTATAGGAGGGGAAACAGCGCCTTGGAGAAATAACTTGCGCAGAGTCACACAGCTACTGGCCGGTGTCCGTGGAAGGACATGTAACTATAGTACAGTTAGGTCTGAAGAGAAGTGACATTCTTGCTTTTGCCCAAACAGAATGCTTTTCTGCTATCTAACCCAGCAGCTGATCACATGTAAAGAGATACAAATCAGAAGTTTCCGGCCACAAGGGAGGTTGTGTTTGTGCTGCCATATGGTTCCACTTTGCCTCTTCCTCTTCTCCATTAGTTATTAATGTTGAAAAAAATTGTTCAACCAGAAAAAGAAACTTGAGATGAACCCTTTAAAAAAGCACAAAGGCAAGATCGGCTCAGCTCTATGGACAGTCTAATCCACGGCGCCCTTGTCTTTAAGAAGTGCACCCTTGTACCTTGGTTAAAAAAAAAAAAAAAAAAATGGCCAAATGAACACATTCCATCTTTTGATCTGCCAGTTGGCTGAGCGCCCACCACCAGAGAGATAAGAATCGAAAACAGACTGTGTTCACTTGGTTGCACCCTCAGATAAGTAATGCTGGGGAAGTCGTGTCTGGGGAGAGGCCTGGCCCACCCCACTTCCCTGCACTAGAACGAGAGCCCCACTCCCCAAGAGCAAAGGGGGGGGGCTGCAGCCCCCCGCAGCCAGCAGAGGGCTCTGCTTACAACTGATTCCTTTTATTTTTTCCAAAGCCCAAAACTTCCATTAAAAAAAAAAAAAAATTGCATTAATGTACACAGCTATGATTTAATTTAAAAAGAGTATTTGCAGTGGTGCACATACTGCTGCCAGAAACACACAGTGTGGCCTCCTGGAAAGCACCAACCTCAAAATCAAACAGGTTCAATTCTTGGGTCTGCCCATTTCCTGGTGGAATGTAATCTTCCTAAATCTCAGGAACTGGGGTTACAACACGAGCCTCAAAGAGAAATTCAATAAATACTGAGTGCCCACTCCAAGCACTGTATTAAGTGCCAAGGACTCAGCATGCGAAAAGATGGCCCTGCTAGGACAGAATGCTCCAGCCACAGGGATGCCCCCAAGAGTGGCCAGGGTAGGAGACCATAGGGGAATTCTCGGGGGCATTTAGCGGCCTAGGAGGTGGCATGAACTGACACACAAATGAAAACCAATGAACCAACCCACAAGACTTCAGGAGAGGAAAGAAGGGGCATTCCCTGAGCAGGGCAGAGCCAGCATACAGGCTGCACCACGGCAAGGGTGAGGACAGGGGTAGGCACTAGCATGGCTGGAGCAGCACCCAGGGAGACGGTTCCGAAGTCTGAGAGGAAGTGCTGGCATGTTGCTTTTCTTCAAAAATTGTAAAAGTTTCTGTTACGTTCAACATAAGTCACAATTCTAAAAGGTACAAGAGCACATGCTGGGGAAGCTCCCACCCAGTCCCCATCCCAGCCTCCCCTCTTAGGCAGATGACCATCAGGACTGAACCCCATCAGTGGGGCTCTCCTGATGGGTCCATCTAGGTGGGCACATCACCTCCATCAGCCTGTGAGAGACGCAGGGACGTCCCCCGACCCCATACCATGACTCAGTGTAGAAGTACAAGACCTCTCCTGAATTCCCCGAGGACAGCTTTGTTGCAAGGACCTCTGTCTGTCATCACAAATACTTTGGACCATGGAAGTGGTTTTCAAGCTAATGGATCCTGGAGTTTTGATCCATCTCTGAGTGTGGCTGCCCCCTCTGATAAGAAAAGTACCTTCCGGCTGCAGCCTCAATCAAGCAGCTGCGCTGGTTTCAAATGGGAAGCAGCTGGTGCTTCAAGAGACTCAGGCAAGAGGCATCTGAGTAACCAGAGGGGGACCCCAGGGGCCCACTAACCTCCAGGAGCCTCTGCTCACTCTGGAAAGCATCAAAACAAGTCACCAAAGGGTAACTATCACACAAACTAGCAGTATGGAACACTCACCTGGGGACAGGACCAAAACACCTTCCTCACACATGTGGATCAGGAAACCCAAGGGCAGGGAAGCTGCTGGCCCAGCTGTCACTAAAATCTCAGTTTGAAACCCTAACCCAGCTCCTGCAAAACATGGGACCCACAGGGCCAACAAGGCCAACTACTGCCACCCCAGTCAGGCTCAGGATGGTCGGCAGCAACGACGGGACATCCAGGACCAAAGCCTTCCCAGGTGCCTGGGGCCACCTTGAGAAGGGGCTGCAGAGCTGAGCTCTCCTCCCACTCTGCCACAGTGTGCTGTGGATCCAGTGTGGTCCTTCCCAATGTGGACGTGGGGGTTCCCAGAATGGGGACAGGGCTTTGTGCCCACCACCCAGCAGGGTCTGGCAAGACACAGGCCCTGACTTCGCAGGGCTCTACCCCTGACACCATACGCAAGGGGTGCGTCCCTCCCTCAACTCTTCCTGATCCAGCCTCTTCCTCCCATGAAGCAGTTGTGTGGCTCTGAGGCCCATACGCAGCACAGGCACAGAGTCTTTGCATGATGACTGTAAGTCGTTAAGACAGGCTGTTAATTAGAGTGCTGTTAAATGTATGTGTTAAGCGTAAGAACCATCATCCCAATTAAAGACCGTGAGTGAGCCAGGCACACAGGGTTGCAACCCCGGCACGAAGGGTGCAACGGCAGTAGTGCGTGCAGGCGGTTCCCGACCTACCCACGTTGCAAAGTGACACACATTCAGGAGAAACCATACTTTGAATTTTGAAGTTTGATCTTGGGCCGGGCTAGCGACATGTCCCACGCTCTCTAGCGATGCTGGGCGGCAGCAGTGGCGGCAGCAGTGGTGGCAGCTCTCGGCCAGCCATGTGATCATGAGAGCGAACACCTGTTACTCCACAGTGGGCTGCGTGCCAGGAAGATTCTGACCAACTGTAGGCTGGTGTGAGTGTTCTGAGCACGCGGCAGGGCAGCTAGGCTAGGCTGTGATGTTTGGGCAGGAGTGGAGTATTAAGCGCCTTTCTGACTTGTGACAGTCTCAATCGGACAGGTTTATCGGGATGTGGCCCTCAGGTAAGTTAAGGATCATCTGTATTCACATGAGGCACAGGCGATGGCTACTTAGGGTCTAATGCACACAAAGCTGGCCAATACTAGGAAATCATTTTTTATTCTACTTAGAAATGAGTCTTCAACATGCCATCAACAACAAAGATTTCTCAAAACCAGTAAGGCTCCTCCCTCCCTTTCCTAAGCAGGGGGCCAACCATCCTTGAGATAAATAATAAGCAAAGACAAACCCCTGGGCTTGGTTACAGCCATTCAGACTTAAGACTCAAAAGCTCTGCCTTTGGGACCGCTCGTAACCTGGGTAAGAGGCCAAAACAGTTTTCTACAGGAAGGGGCGAGACAAAGGGAAGACAAACTAAAAGGAGAAATTAAAATCGCTGCATTTGAGTCAACCACAGGCACATACAAGGGCCCTGTTGTCCACGTGTAATCCTAGGCTTCCCTGAAGGGGATGAACCAGGCACCAGGAGCCTAATTAACTGCTTCCTGACCAGGAGCACAACTCATCACCTATGTGCAGAGAGAGAAGTCTGGTCTCTCCAAGCTGCCTAGCTTCCTTTAATTAGGAACTGGTCCCAAGGGATAGAGCACAACAAAGTACCTTCAAGTCGTCAAAACATAAGTCATCTTGGACTTAATGCTAAGAACTGTGCAGCCACTGGGCTGGTACTGGAAGTCACTCCCCTCCCAGAGCAGGCCACGGCTATCAGCCTGAGAACAGCAGGGAGGCCCACCGACTCAGCCTGACCCCTGACCCCACCTCCAGCCAACACCTGGGTAGTCTCTCTAGACCACCACTGTTCTCTCCACCAGAAATGTCCTCCTTCCTCCCGCCCCCCACCTAATCAAGTTGCAATCATCTTTCAAGGTCTGATACAGCTGTCTGTCTCTTCCACAACACATTCCCAAAGCTTCCCCCCAGCAAAGGCCTCTGCCCAGTCTCCACTCCTACAGCCCTGGACGGGATGAGCTCTCGAACCTCAGATACAGTGTCTCTCCTTGGGGCACCAGGCTGGCAGGACTTCCCAAGCAGAGGTAGAATGATGTGCAATTGTGGAAAACCAGGGCTTGTGGGTCAAGTTCTAATTTTTTAAAGCCCAAGTCTACCTCAGTGGGAGGCGAGCTCCCACAGAGTTCTTCACTGCCACTCCTGGACGGGACTGTGAGACCATGGGTGTGTGGGAAAGAGAACCCATGACCTGGGACTGTGTGTCACCACTGTGACCGCAGCCCTCAGAGCTGAAGGGAGAGACTCAAGCTCTTACACCTGAGTGGCAGAGAGCACCACCCTGCTGTGGGGCTCCTCACCAACCCATGGAACTCCCCCTAAAGCCAGGCCTGCAGCCTTCCCAGTACACGGAAGGAAGCAAGGACCTTACTTGAGTCCTCTTCTTGGGTGTCCCTTAGTCCAGCTTTCTCAGTCTACCCTTGTAATTTTTTTCCTGAGATACGGCTTCACTCTGTTGCACTGCCCTAGAATACAGTGGCATCATCACAGCTCACTGTAACCTCAAACTCTTGGGCTCAAGCAATCCTCCTGCCTACGCTTCTGAGTAACTGGGACTACAGGTGTGCACTACCACATCCAGCTAACTTTCCTTTTTTCCCCTTTTTTTGGAGAAGGAGACCTACTTTGCTGCCCCGGCTAGAGTGCCATGGCATCACAGCAATCTCAATCTCCTGGTCCAAGCAATCCTCTTGCCTCAACCTCCCAGGTAGCTGGGCCTACAGGCACCCACCACAACGCCCAGCTAGTTTTTCTATTTATTTTAGCAGATACAGATGGGGTCTTACTCTTGCTCAAGGTGATCTTGACCTCCTGAGCTCAAGCAATCCTCCTTCCTCGGCCTCCCAGAGTGCTACTAGGACTATGGGTGTGAGCCACTGCACCCAGCCTAATTTTTCTACTTTGTATAGAGACGGGGTCTTGTCACATTACCCAGGCTGGCCTGGAACTCCTGGCCTCAAATAATCCTTCCACCTTGGTCGGTCTCCCAGAGCGATGGGATTACAGCCCTGAGGCGCTGTCTGGCCTCGGTCTACATTTGTTATTGAATATTATTATTGTATCAGTTGCATTCTTATCACCTCAAATCTTTTTGGGAAAAAGACTAAGTAAAAATACACAAACACAACTCCTATGTATCATGGTCTTTCTCCAAAGACACTAACGTCACAGAAGACCTCCGTCTTCTACAGAGGTCCTCTACTATTTGGTCGCTAGGTCTTGGAAGCCGCAGCTTCAAGCACAACGACCAGCGGTGCCTCCAGTAACGTCATGATGATGATGTTGATGAGAACAAAAGACATGGTTTTGTCCTTTGTCCTTTCACTTAAAGTCATGGTTTCCAAGAATGACAATGTTAAGTGAGGACTTACTGGACTTGAAAGTTATGACCTCTAGCACATAACATATACCTTCACTTCTTCATCGCAGTAGCTCTGCAGGAGGAAGGTGTATTATTTTCCCAAATTATTATTTACAGACTAAAAAAATGAGATGAAACAGCTTGGCTAAGGTTATCCAGTGAGGAGGTGGCAGGGCCAGAAGCTAACGCAACCCACGCAATTCCACTCCCATGGCCAGAGTCCCCAACCACTGAGCCAAAGTGGCTGCTAGAATGTCACCTGGGAAGTAACCTAGAAGCAAAAATACTATAGCTGAAAGATCACCAACTGAACTTGGCGAGACTGGGCTGTTGCATGATGAGGTCAGTGGGAACCAAACTTCCCTCATAAAAACCTCCACAGGGAAAGCACCAAGGGCTAACTGCAGAGAGAGTAATGGAAAAATCCATCCATCTCCTCATGAGGAGGTTTGAAGATTTAGGCCCGGCTTCGGGCTTATAGTAAACCATGTGTATGCCAAATGTCTATGTCTAAACCTGAAGTTTAGAATGAAGGACTATGAATGGGCTGCCATGGAAATACATGAAATAAGATACCAGCAGTGGATTCTCAGAGAAAAGGGCACATGCTACCCCAGCAAGGAGCCGGCGGCAGACAGGGTGATGCCAGGGAAGGCAGAAGCAGACAAGTGCAGCCTGCAGCCTGCGCCTGAAGACCACAAGCTGCAGGACACTTTTCACCACTGCTCTGCGAGGATCCATCACCACTGTCCATCCATGTGTCAGTGCTGGAGGACTGCAGGGAATCGGCATGTGCTCTGTTCAGTACAAACAGGCCACCATGGAGAAATGTGCCATGAATAATCACAAAGCCAGGCCAACCCAGGCAATGCAATTGGTGGTGGTGGTGGTGGGTTTGAGGGGAGGGTGCTTTCAGTGTTGAAAGCCGACAAAACATCCTGACATCCAGGAGAACCTGGCCAGACTCCACAATGAGGGGGGACATGATTTCCAGAGTTAATGCATGTGGACCATGGCCATCTCACTGCCAGCTGGTCACCCCACAATGAGGCAGTGAGAGGCCAGGCCCTAGGACACTTGCCCAGGAATCCCCAGGGGGATGAGTGACCTTGAGAGGTGGCAGCAGAGGCTCCCAGGCTCAGAACTCCTCAGGCGGAGACTGGAAGCCCACTCTCCCACTACACAGTCTCCAAAAACTCCCCAGACCACAACCTTCTACAGTTCTGCCTCCTTTCACATGGGATTGTTTGTGCCATGTCTGTGTACTGGACTGGGCAGGTGCGTGCTGGGTACGAGGCCAACACTGAGGTATACTCAAACAAGCCGGGGGCCCCCCACCCCATCACAAGGATCATCTCACGTCACAAGGACCATCCCAACCTGCCACATTTCACACTAGATTCCTTCCACTGGACAGTTGTCTCATCAGGTTTTGATGTAACTTCACTGAGTCATCCATACAAATGAACGTGCACGGACAAAAAAAAAAATCTATAACTCTTCCTACTGAGGGACATAGTCTGCTCCGCTCAGGAGCAGCTGGTGCTCTCCCTTCACTGGCTACAGCTGAGTCTTCCCAGATCAGGGCACCTCTGTTTCTGCATTTGGTCTCATTAGGAAGGAAAACTCAAATTGTGACTTCAGAGCAATCCACTTTATTCTTGATTCCTAATAAGTTTAAGACAGTGTCACCACCCTTTGGAAACTAAAAGTCTAAACAAAAAGAAAGGGGCAGAAATGACATGGACACACCACGTGTACTCCAGAGGGGCAGGTGCTAGATGCTAGGGAAGGAGCAGGGGCCCGGAGGAGGGAACGTGCGAGCTGAGCTACAAAATGTGAAGCCAGAGCAGGTCACATACAGCGCAAAGCCTGAGGCATGGGGGTGTGTGTGTGTGGGGGGGGAACAGGAGGACTGCAAGAACTCTGGGCACTGACAGCTGCATTACTCTGTGGATGTACCAGAAACCACCCCCACTGCATGATTTAAAAGGGCATGTTTCATAGTAAGTGAATTGCATCTCCATAAAGGTGTTAGGGGAAAAAAAATTTAAAAAAAGATGAGTCAAGATCTTGAGAAGGATATTTCAGGCAGAGAGAACAGCACAGATCCGAGATAGCACAGGTGTATCGGAGAAGTGGGAGCTTAGCAAATTAGAGCATGTCATGTGAGCTGTGTGTACGTCAGTAAAGAGTGACAGGTGTCTGGAAGCATGGGCAGGATCGCCTTTCTCTGCGCTCAGTTGCAGCTACCTGATGACGCACCCTCACCACCAGAGCATCTCTCGCATCCCAATGAACGTGGAGCAGGGACTCCTCCATGGCCTGGACACCAAAGCTGCGTCTGCCACGAAGCCCAACAGTGCCACACACCAGAGGGGCCAGGACTGCCTGCCTGGTTCTAGTCCCCTGTCTTCACAGCAGATGCCTCTCCAAGGCAGAGAAGGGGCTCAGAGCCACAGGCATGCGGGAGGAAGTGCAGACCACCAGCTTCTGTTTTACCAAAGTTCTAAGATTTCATCCAAAAAGAGGGCTCTACCAGTTTTCTAATGTTTGAAAACCACTAGACTAGCTGATCAGTAGGGCTCATTTTAGTGTTGCGATCCTACAAAGTTGCACAGTTCAAAATCTAAGAATTAATCAAAAGTCCATCATCTTCTCTCTAAAGCAAAACCTATCCCAAGCAAAGCACCCTGAGATGCAAACTGAGGCCTGGTTTAGCCCACTGGCTCACAGTCTTAGGATACAGACACAAAGAGCAGAGCAAATTGTTCACAATATGAGGAAGGAGGGAAAGGCTTGTGGCTGCAGAGCTTCTCCCCTGAACGCCATGTTCAAATTAAAGCTCTTAGGGAATTCCTACATTTGTATACAGTAATTCCTACATTTGTATACAGTGTCCTCCTTTTCTCTCTTCCAGGAGAGATCCCCCGTCCACCCCCCCGCCCCCCAATCACAATCCTATTTACTAAAGGCAGGCTGTTTCTCTCACTACCCACAGCACAGCTCTTCACCAATTTCAGCATGCCCTTCATGTGTATGACACCTAGTGAAGGCAGTCAGCACACCACCGACTGTACACGGGCCACAAGAGACAGGCACTGGAAACCCGAAGCTCCTGCCACACACCCAACTGCAAAACTGTGTGGGACATGCAGGCTCCTCCAGGCTTCCTGGCCCACATTCCCAGCCTATTTCAGACATCTTAGGGAAAGCAGATGGAGTGCACCATGAGCCTCTCAAGCATGTTTATTAACCTGTTTCCAAAACGAGCTATATTCTAAGGGGGTGACTGAGGCATTCCTCATCCAGAGCTCCTCATGCCAATGGCTTCTGAAAGCAAATATGCCTCCTCTGGTGCTTGGGGAAGTGAAATCTCTCTCCAATTCACTTTTTTTTTTTTTTTTTTTTTTTAAAAACAGGTCTCACTCTATCACTAGGGCTAGAATGCAGGGGCATCGTCACAGCTCACTGCAGCCTCAAATTCCTGGGTTCAAGCAATCCTCCTGCCTCAGCCTCCCCAGTGGCTGGGACTATGGGTGTATCAGGGGTATATCACACACACCTAATTTTTCTTTCTTTCTGTTCATTTTTTGGAGAGACAGGCTCTCAAACTCCTAGCTTCAAGCAATCGTCCCACCTCGACCTCCCAGAGTGCTAGGGTTACAGTGTGAGCCACCATATCCATCCCTCCAGTTCACTTTTATGTCTCACATTTCTCATCAACCAGAAGGCAGGTTATACCATGAAGAGATACCCTTCAGACCCTCCTAAGGGTTCTCCAAGTATTGTTCTCTGGCTTAGAACAGTAACAGGAGTCCATAAAATTTCTGACATGAAGGAGCTAACGTCTAAGAAATCCTTTATTTATAGAATTTGTTCTGTCTAATTTGGATTCAGTCAAAAAGTCACAATGAATGATCCAGAAGGTCACAAGTGGCTCCAAGGCCACAGGTTCCCCACCCGAGCAAGACAAATCTTGTACAAAAACAATTCTATGAGGGCAAGGCCAAGTGAGGGGTCTTTGTGCACTTCAAATGACGTGCACCCCCTCAGCTCCAGGTGGATAAGAACCCGTATCCTTTACCTTTGGAGAGCTTAGCCTCCCACTATGTACCCTCACATCCTCACCTATTGCCGATTCCTTCCTAAAGTACTTTGGCCTTGCCACCCTCTAAACAGAAGCACAGGAGAACCAAAATAGTACTGCAGTAACTTTGTCTCAAGGCTCTTCAAGTGTCAGCTAACATAGCTTGGATGCCAGGGTATCCCGTCCCATCTTCTAATACACACAGCATGGTTAAAGAAAAAAAAAAAAAAAGAAGAAGAAGAAGAAGACCAAAGCACATTTTCACAAATAATTCCAAAGAGACTTAAATTTCCTATACACAGACAGAATGAAAACCCAAAAGTGGGGGAGGGGAGAACCTTCCCCTAAACAACAGTGGGGGCTTTTGAGGAGACTTGCTGAGTGGGCAAACATTCTGGAAAGATGGAATTTTAAACATAAACACAAAGGGGCAGAGATTTGAGGCAGAAGAGCTATGCACACAGCCAGGAGGCCCTTTAATTAGGGAAAGATTTGCAAAGCCCAGGGAGCATCACAAATCTCCCCTTGGTCTCTGGAATGGAAAGAATGTGAAACCAATGGGGTGATCAACAAGTTCAAATTCTGTTTGATACTCTTGCCAAGAATGAAGTCCTGCCCTTGCCACCTTCAGGGCTCAGGTGGTCCCTTAAAAGGTAGCAGAGGAGGACCACCTAGCCAGGAGAGGGCAGGCTGCTTCCCACAGATAGCATGCAGGAACGCGCCCCTTGTGCTGCAGGGAGAAAGAAGATCTAAGGGAAACTAGACAATCCCTTGTTTGCGTGTTTTATTGGGTATTTTCATGAGTATTTCCAATGAGACCGAAATATCCTGCAAGATGATCTGTAATAATGTAAAAAATATCACCCCATGCTCCACAGGGGGATGGAGGCATCGGCCTAGACTCCAGGTGGTGAAAATGGAAGCAGCGATTTTCCACAAATAGCTGACACCCTTTTCGATTCTTTTCCTTCTGGGATATCACGAAGTTCAATGCGTTTTGGAGTACAGACTTTTAAAACTGGATATTTAACTCTACTTTTGAGGCTACCCTGTACCCTCCAGCAGTTACAAGTTACCAAATCTTAAGGGTGACAGGATGGGAACAAAGGTACAGACTCTTCGCTGTTCTCTGACAAAATCATGGAGTCCAGACAAAAACGGTAAGTCAAGTGTTTACTCTAGGTGTCCTCTGGAGCAGCAGCTGTCCAGACCAGAGCTGCAAAGGAGGCCACAGGACCCCTCAAGAGACCCCCGCACAACCAATTCAGGAAGTTCTAGGCCCTCGCAGGGTCAAAGACAAGGGCGGTGGCACTGGCAGCTCCATAAGGAACTGGGTCTCAACAGAACCAACAAGGCCTCTGCTTCCTGGGCCAGGGCTGGCGTGCGCAGGCAGGCAGCTGGGGCAACAGGGTTCCAGCTGGGTACACTCCTCAGCTATAAGCCTAAAACAACAGATACAATCAAACTTTGTCCTTAGACAATGAAAAATTCTAGGTGTCTAAAACTGCACTGTGTGTCCATCACCGTTTCTAGCAAGGGACCCACATGGCCTGAACCAAAACCCAAAGCTCATAAGGCACCAATTCACAGGCTCTAATCTGAGCAGAAACACATGTGTTCCCCCACCCCCATCTCTGCCCAGAGAGCTACCTTCTTGTCACCCTGGCTGTGCTTTATTCTTCACCTACTCCAAGAAACTTTCCCTGAAATTCAGCCCCCAGGGCAGGCTCAGGTGTCCCTTCCATGGTGTCTCCATAGAGCTCTGTGTTGTTCACCCTTGGAAGCTTTGTATTTTATCCACCTGGGTATCTGGCTCCCCCGTGTCTATGAGCTCTTTAAAAAGCCTGTCACCTCATCACTCGGACCCCACTGCCTCAGTTCAGCCAGGACCCAGCACTCAGTGGGACTCTGAGCAAGCCTTCACTCGCTGAGCTTGACGGAAGGAGTTTACAGAGGCAAGAAGACGAGATTCCCCGCTCTCAGGCTGGGCGTGGTGGCTCACCCCTGTAATCCTAGCACTCTGGGAGGCTGAGCGGGTGGATTCCCTGAGCTCACAGGTTCGAGACCAGCCTGAGCCGGAGCAAGACCTTGTTTCTAAAAATAGCCGAGCATTGTGACAGGCACCTGTATTCCCAGCTACTTGGGAGGCTGAGGTGAGAGAATTGCTTGAGTCCAAGAGTTGAGGTTGGAGGTTGCTGTGAGCTATGATGTCATCGCACTCTACTGAGGGCGACAAAGTAAAGATCCTTGCTCTCAGAGAAGCAGAGTCCCCTGATGAAGCAACTCCAAGACACAAGTGACTGATGCGCTGGGGGCGAGGGGGGAGGGCGGGGCTTTGTGCAAGGCCATACAGGTGTGGAAGATGAGGGGCTGGCGGGACTAGAGCTGGTGTGCACTTGTGCCCCAGTGAAGGGGGCAGCACATTACAAAAATCAACAATAGGGCACAGGCCTTGGGGCATAAGGGGGGGGGGGGGTAGCAGGCCGGTGTGGCTAGACCAAGAGCTCTTAGCCTGGGTGAGTTCTCTGGACTCGATCCTGACAACAGTGTGGAATCGTGAGGGGACATAATCAGCTCAGAAGTGCATTCTGGAAAGGTGTGACTGTCTGCAGAGGTGACTGGGGTAGATGCAGAATTGCAGGCAGGGAGACCTGTCTAGAGCCTGTTATAATGCTCCATAATTAGGGTGGAGTATTAGCAATAAATGTTCATCGAACTGCTCTAAAATGAGGATGTGGACAGGCTGCACAGGGTGGGCAGCACTCTTGTTAGAAAGCAACCAATCTGAACAGAGGGAACCGTGTCTCCACCGGCCTCCAGCAGCTGAGGTGCACCCCATGCTTCTCTGACCTGCAGTTCCTCCGCATCACATGCCCTGCTTAACACCTGCAGTGTCAAGACTCAAGGGGTGAAGTACTAGAAGTAATGGCATTAAAGCCCACTTGTCAGGGCAAGATCTGAGCACGCCTCGCTGCCCCTCAAGATCTGAGCATGACCTTGCAAAGCCTGATCAAGAGGCATTCACCCACTGAGCTGAGGCCACTTCTGACAAGAGGCGTGCACAATCCACCCTAAAAGGACAGCTCCATGGTGACAGGCAAGGCCACAGAGTCGAGCCCCTCCTGTCACTGGATTTCTCCTCTATTCACTTCCTGTTGTCACCAAAGCCCTAAGGAAAAGAAGTCTGCTACCACCTTCCTTCTCCTCAACCCTGCAGTCACCACTGATTGGCACCAGTGCTTCCTCTCTAAACTTCCTTTAATACTCACAACAGCCCTCTGAGAATGGGCTAAGTCTGTGATTCTCAAGACTGCCCAGATGAGGAAATTGAGGCCTGGAGCCAGCAGCCTACTCGGGGTCACCCACACTCCCAGGATGCATCCAGACGCAGCTAACTCATCATCGTAAAGACACAATAATTTACTGCCTGTCCATGTTCTGACTGCCACCTGCTGGGACCACCAGCCCTCAAGAACTAGGGGTGGAGGTCTCCTGAGCTTAGGAAATCTAATGTGGAATCCTCTTGCCCTGGAGGTCAGGGATAATGGATTTATCAGTCCCCTAACTAATATCTGAGGTCAGCTATGCCCAGGCCCTGTACCAGGGTCTGGGGATATAAGTGAGCATTGCATTCTTACATTCCACCGGTGCCTAGAAGTCAGATAGCCCTTCAGTGCAGGGGACACAAAGCCACAGCACTCAGTTCACAAGAGGTGCTTTAGGCCAACTCCTGCTGTGTGGCACACCTGGACACCTGGAGATGTAGCTCCCCAAACAGGCCCAGCTTGGAAGTAGTAAGGTCAATGACACATGTATAAAAATGAAAACACCTGATGCATGCTCGTATTATCTCCTCCACTCCCAACTCATATCCAGCACATGTTCAGAAAGAGGGAAAAAAATCCACTTGGATGAAGGATAATCATTTCCAGCCTGGGGCAAATCTCCTAAAGGGTTTTGTTCTGTACTATGAGTGTTATTTTAGCTTCCAGTCAATAGTAATTAAGAGTCCCAGTACATTCCAAAAAGAAAGGAGAAGGAGATTAACGATAATTAAATCTCCTCCGTCTCTGGCTCCAAATCTCTCCTCCGAGTGGCCTGCTGTCAGACTCTCGCTCCCAAGCCTCCGTCGGACTAAACTCCTGCCGGCAGCATCTGTAACATCAATTCTGGTGCTTGCTTGAAGGTTTCGATTACAGGAGAGGTAACAGGCCCAGGAGGACCTAGAAGTCTGTACTTTGCAAGTGCAGCTCATACCTCGTTTACTGTACACAAGGCATCCAGAATCCAGCCGGCCATCGTTTGCAAAAAGACTAATTTCAGAGGATGTCCCGGGGAACGCAGGGCTGAACAGTCAGAGAAGGCACAACCACCAGCCCCATCACAAGGCCCCTCATGGGCAGGCTTTGTGTGTGTGTGACTGACAGGGTCTCTAATGAACTTTAATTGTGAGCCCGACAGGCCTAGGAAGCAGCCCCAGATGTGGCAAAGGGCAATCGCAGCCGTCTGATTAGTGAATGAGAAGTGTCCAGCCCGGTGAGGGCCATTGACCCAAAAGAGGAGGTGGGCAGAACCATTCTTCACCCTGCACCCCTTCTAAAACCCCAAAACTCCTTTATAAGAGCAATGCAAAGTCTGTGGGTATACTGGAGCCCTCCCTACTACCCCACCACCACCCCCCGTGGTGCTGCTGCTGATGGTGGCAGCTGGGATGCCAGGGTCACATGTTCGTTACCACAGATGCTTCCATCTCCATCAGCATTTCATCTTTAACGATGGGAGGCCAGAACAGGATGCCCTTTCAACGTGGGAAGGGGAACGCTACCCTCTATGAAGACTGAGTAACTTCTTGCCGGCACTAATAATTGTGATGATTATCTGCATTCAGAGTCAGCCGTCCACTGGTGACCTGCAGTGACAAGGAAAAAGCTATTCCTGGAGCAGCTGTGGGTAGACAACATGGCGGGAAGAGATGGGCTTTGGAGTCAGTACTAACTACTCCAAGTATAGTTAGTACACTACTAACTGTCAGTTTCCTCACCTGTAAAATGGGGACAGAAGACCAACCTTGTGCTATGCAGTTTAAGTGTGCAAAGGGTCTAGATCAGTGCCTGGCATAGTTACTGAAGTCCAGCAGGGTATTTTGTGCAAACCTGATGTCACCTCAGAACCCCACGGAGGCTGCTACGAGGCATGTCCAATACTACAAGCTTGACATCCATGACCTCCAGTACCTGAGGTTAGTGTCATCGCGCCCATCTCACAGGTGAGGCGGCCAAGGCTCAGCAGTCACACAGCTGAGATGTAGGGAAGGTGGCAGCTGCACTGATTTGGGCCCTGTGAATTCACGGTGCTCAACCATCAACTCCAATGCTCCTAAGCAGTCATTTCAGGCACCTAATCTCAGACTAACAGCCTGGAAACACTGAGCCAAGAATTTTATAGAAACTTGATTATATACAGAAACAAGCTTCTTTGGCCTGGCAAATAAAAGGAGTGTTGATGGGCACTCAACAACCATCTGTTTCCAAGGAAATATACAAAACAAGCCAGCACTCTGCTCCTAGCCTTGGTTCTCACCTGGGTAGGGGCGCCTCACAGGCATTTTCTGCTTTGGGGTCTTGACCTGGTAGGAGCAGCTGAGGTGCTCAAACAGCCTCCTCACCAGGAGATGCAGACTCAAGAGAGGCCCAAAGGCCCATTACTAGGGATGGTGAAAGGCCCTTGGACGTGGACTTGGGGGTTCTCAAGCTTGGGGTGGGTGGGGGTTACACTGGCAGTGGTGTGGGAGACTTGAGCTCTGGTTCCAAGAGAAGAACAGTGTTGACAAGGTGGTAGGGTGGACCACAGGCGCCAGGCACAAGAAGGCAGGAGGCTGGGGAAGGACAACCCAAAGGCACTGCTAGAGATCCAGACACTCTCGAGGGCTGAGGAGTAAGGGTCACACTGAGGTCAACCTTGGACCCTTCCCTACTCCTCAAACTGTCCAAGCACCTACTCTGTCTAGCTTCTCCCATGGCTTCCCAATGGTAAGTGGGGGCAGTTCCACCTTCAGAGAACTGAAGTAGGCCGTCCAGAAGCCCACTCTCCAGGGCAGACCACAAAGCTGGCATCAGACTACCCTTATCTTTGTGGAATGAAAACCAGCCAGCCTCAGCCTGGTCTCTGACCTCTGGCCTCCCCCAACTGGCTTCGGGGTGAGGACCGTGGTGCTTCCTGGCTTCCCATTCAGTTTTCCTGATCACCTAAAAGGCCTCAGTGGAAGGCTTTCCAATCCCCCACCATTACTAATCTGAGTCCTTATAAAATACCCTACTGGGGAAGCCAACACCGAGACCGTGTTTCCCTGTGAAAACAAAGCCTGGCAGACTGCTGGGGTGTCAGAGCACAGCTTTGGGGCTGGTGGAACCCAGGGGTGAGCCGATAGGTCCTAGGAAGCCAGTGTAGGCAGTGATACCGCCAGCTGGCATCTACGAGGTGCCTGTCTACCATGCACGTGACCACAGCACGTTCATTCCGGCGTCCTCACATGTGTCTTGTGAATTCAGTGAGTGATCCCACCTCAAAGAGGGGAGGAGATTCTACGAGGGGAAGATCCCCACCCCAGATCTCAAAGTTGGAAGGTGACCCAGCCAGGATTCAAGTCTCAGGCAGCCTTCTCTTCCCACTCAAGTGAGTCACCCAGGCGTGGAGACCAGGCCAGGGTGTGTGCTGGAGGCCCCTGGCTGCTCTGTTCTCTCTGCATATTTACCATAGGGGGCTAGGTATATGGTCACAGACCTGAGAGAAACTGATGCCTCCTTTGTGAGCAAAAAGGGATCCTGAAAGTGGCGACACCAACGGAAGAATATCCATGGTAATGTTCTTTTAGTTCTAGGCAACAGAACTCAGGTTCTGAGAGACCACCAGGCTCAAGACCCACGGCCCTGTCCTTCCCAAAGCAAGTTGTGGCAGACCCAAAGCTACACCCCGGGCTCCCTGACTTCTGATAAGATCTGCCGAGAGGGCTCAGCACCCATAGGTCAGTGGTTAGCCACAGGTCACATACACTAGGGCTGGCGGGTTCAAACCCAGCCTGGGCCTGCTAAATAACAACAACAACAAAAAATAGCCAGGTGTTGTAGCGAGCGCCTTTAGTCCCAGCTATTTGGGAGGCTGAGGCAAGAGAATCGCTTAAGCCCAGGAGCTGGAGGTTGCTGTGAGCTGTGATGGCACGGCACTCTACTGAGGGTGACGTAGTGAGACTCTCTCTCAAAAAAAAAAAAAAAAAAAAAAAAAAAAGATCTGCTGAGACACCACTTTCAACACAGAGCACTTTCTTCCCACTTGTCTTTTCCCTATTGGAGAAACCAGAAACTTTCTGAAGTAGTTCTCTATTTGAACAACAACAACAAAAAATACATTTTTATTGCCAAGGAAAGTTATGTTTCTTTCTACCCCACTATGAAAATAAAAAAACGTGGCTAACATCAGACAGCTCTGTTGTCAGAAAGTATCTAAAATCGGGGTCATGTGATACGTAAGTTGTGAACTGCTCTAGAAAACCAACATTTCCCAAAGTGTGTTCTGTGAAAGTGAGATGGAGAAATGCTGGGTTAAAGGAAAACGGCTTCTTTCTTTCCTGACTACAGCTTGTGCCGATGAGAACGATGAAGCTCCTTGTGGTAACGCAAGCACCACATTTGTCCAGCTACCCACTGCCCTTGTCCCTCAAGATGCTCCACTTCATTAGAAAGTCAGGAAATATGCAGGGCACAGTCCAGGAGGAAACAGACTCTACCACGGAGCAGAAAGGAGGGTCATAGGAGACTTTCCCAACTACCCAATCTTGGTTTATTCTGCCCTCCTGACCACCAGTGAGGACAAAAGCTTTTGTGTATCAGATATCTGTGTTTCTCCTCTGGGAATCGCCTGGGTAGCTAGCTCTTTGTTCTAACCAAGTATTCCTACTTTTCTTTGGGATGGAGGCAATGGCGTGTGGTGGGTAAGAGCCCTGCAGCCAGATTGCTCGGGTTCAGAACTTGCTCTGGGTGGTGACTACACTTTTATCAGTGCAACGGGACAACAGTAACCACCTCAGCGCTGTTCCAGATTTACAGAGAGAAGTTCTTTGCCTTTTATTTTGTGTAAACTTTTAAGCCAATTTGCATGTGTGGACCTTATAAACGCCTCCCCCATCTCGAGATCAACTACTACTTCCTCATCAACGTTTCCCCTCTGGGCCTTTCCTGTTTGTTTAATAGTTGACTCTTCAGTCCATGACTATGTGCTGTACAACAGAGATCCAGTTTGTTTTCCTTCAAAATTATAAGCTCTTTCAATAGATTCATTGATCAATCATCATCTCAGGAATATGAAGGCTGCTTGTAATTATCTTAAGCTCTCACATTACTGGGTCTGGAAACGAGCCTTTGGACCCCCTGGGCTTTCTGCCACTCAGTTCAGAGTTCTGGAGTTCTCTTCGCACACGGCACGCTCACCTCTTAAGAAGCTTATTCCTAGGTGGTGTGTCCTCTTGTTGTTAGAAATGGGATCTTGTCCACCCCATCTCTCCTGGCATCTTATGTATTCTAACTGGTCAAGCGGGGGTATAGGTTGATTTGGGGTACGTGTAATTCAAAGGCAGTCAGCTTACTGAGTCATCTCATTAGTTCTTGCAGTATACTGGTTTTCTAAACCTTTTAGATCTGTTTTAACTGAAAGAATAATTACATACTAATCATATTTGGGCAGAATATTTTTTTAAAAGCACCTTTCCCACAAACACACACAACACAGAGTGTGGATGGCTTGCTGCTGGGCGGCTGGAATAGGAGGCTGCACCTCTGCACAACTGTTCCTACCGGGCCCAAGGTCTCGGGGCTGGACGGAACACATCTGCACGGAACACATCTGCACGGGGAGCTCTGCCTGAGCAGAGGCAGGAGGAGAAGTTTAAAAGCCTCCTTCCCAGGCTGCACCTGTGGCTCAGTGGATAGGGCGCTGGCCCCATATATCAAGGGTGGCGGGTTCAAACCTGACCCTGGCCAGCTAAAACAGCAGTGACAACTGCAACAAAAAATAGCTGGGCATTGGGGCGGGTGGCCTGTACTCCTAGCTACTAGGGAGGCTGAGGCAAGAGAATCACTTAAGCCCAAGAATTGGAGGTTACTGTGAGCTATGACACGAGGGCACTCTATCGAGGGTACTCTATCGAGGGTGACCAAGTGAGCCTCTGTCTAAATAAATAAATAATTTTAAAAAGCCTCTTTCCCTGAGGTACTTACAAGTTCTATCATCACTGTCCTTCATCACAAATTTTCTTTATATTTTCACTTTAAAAGATGATTTAACTTTAGCGGTACACATAGGAAGTGACACACTGTAATTCTTTCTTTCTTTTTTTTTTTTTTTTTGGTCGCCCAGGGTAGAGTGCTATGGCGTCACAGCTCACAGCAACCTCCAGCTCTTAGGGCGGAGGCGATTCTCTTGCCTCAGCCTCCCGACTAGCTGGGACTATATGTGCACGCCACAACACCCTGCTATTTTTTGTTGCAGCTTGGCCGAGGCCAGGTTTGAACCTGCCACCCTCGGTATATGGGGCTGGCATCCTACCCACTGAGCCACGGGCGCCGCCCAATACTTTCATTTTTAAGACAGTAATTCAGTGGAAAATGTTGGTTGGGTTTGATAACTAGGTTTGACACCCCCTGCACACACTTCCTGCATCAAGTGTCAGGTGTCGGACTCTTAAGAAGCCACAGCCCTTTTCCATTCCTCGGCTTCCCCATCTGTGAAAGGGGTCCCCCCACTCACTTTATAGAGTGGCCACGAACATACACAAGGTAGTAGGTGAAGGGCATTGATAATAAGGCTAGCATGTTAGTTCTTCTGACAGCTGATGGAGCGCCATTAAAATTATTTTTCTATATTACTAATTGAAAAATACTTTGTGGGCAATAAAAGAAGGGAGAGTCAAATTCTGAGAGCAAAAAAAAATAATTTCTATTTTGACATTTGATGGGAGACAACAAACTTTCAAAACACTTGGCTTTGGCTATACAGGGTGGCTCACAACTATAATCCTAGTACTTAGGGAGGCTGAGGTGGGAGCAGTGCTTGAGGCCAGGAGTTTGGGGCTACAGTGAGCTATGATGATGCCACTATACTCCACCCTGGGCAATAGAGCGAGAACTTGTCTCTAAAAAAAATTGAAAAACAAACTCCAAATAACATCCCACAAAAAAACAACCTAACTTCGGAGAACTTCAAGCTCCTGGCTGTTACAGGAAGTCTACTGACTCCTAAGGACTGGTGGATGCATCACTGGTCTCCTGGAAACAGTCCCTGCTCCTCAAGGAGCACTCACACAGAAGAAACCCAAAGGCCCTTGTATTCTTGTCTTTCCTTCACTTTATTTCAAATTTTAATTGTCTGGACTGCCTTTGCAAGAGGCAATTCAGCTCATTCTTAACTGGATCAAATAGGGGTGGGGCTATTATTCTGCAGGTAACAGAAATTATCAGAATTTCAAATCCCTTCAGGTGAGGGTACCACAGGATGCCCCATCTCCTCTTTGTAAGCAAGTCATGCTGTTTTTCCTAGTTTAGAACGGCTGCCCCTCTGCCACCTGGAGACAATCAGAGGCTGCACCATTAGGTGGCAGGGTCCCCAGGTGGACATCAGGTGGGATCCTGAAGGGCCACCATCCTCTGGAGAGGCTAGCCCACGTGGGAAACAGAGGCCAGTTCTGCACTAAAGTGCAGGATCTGCTTCCTCACTCTCCCCGCTTCAGCTGCAACAGCTGCAGCCCATTCACAGAGCAAGTGGCACATGAAAAGCCTCCCCACAACCTTCCAAGGAATGGAGTTCATTAAAATACTGCTGGAGGCTTTGGGCTGAAATGCTTTTTCCCCTTGTAAAACAGGAACTGCAGCACAGTGTCATCCATAGGAAAGCTTGGGGTAAGCTCAGAAACATCAGGAATGCAGAGACTGGGCAGGGCTTGTTGCATATTACCAATTACTCCGTCCATTCCCCTGCGCCTGCTCCAGAGACATCAGCCCAGCAGAGACAACTTCCTGGCAGACCCTAGGCACTGGAGAGTGGGTTCCAGAGCAAGCCAAATCTGGATGTGATGCCGGCCTCTCTGCATCAGTGGTGTGCATCTCAGGAAAGCCCTGGAGCTCACCGCCTGGGTGCAGGGGCCCAGGCAGCAGGGACTCTGGGAGACCCCGTCACAAGCTCACCTGAGCCTCTCCAACTAAAGTCTCAGAGCAACAATGTGCCAGGCTGGCATTGCAACCCCCACCCAGGAAGACAAGATCCACTTTCCCAGAGCATCAACTGGAAACAAGGCTTCAGTGGAGAAAGCACTAATTTAACATGTCTAGCATGTGTACATTATAGACTGGAATAATTTTAAGTTTTTTTCTGTTATTTAGAGATGAGTTCTTGCTATGTTACCCAGGCTGGTCTTGAACGCCTGCATTTAAGTGATTCTGACACCTCTGTCTCCCGAGTAACTGAAACTACAGGTGTGCAATACCACACCTAACTAGAATATATTTTTTTAAAAAGGTGAACCATAACGTTCTTTCCTTGAGGCAGGAAATCCTGGATTTGCCCCAGTAACTCCAAAGATACGTATTTGCACTACTCCTGTGTTGTCAAGAGTACTTTGGGGAAAGACTGACCAGCACCAAGGCACATGTCACTAAGAGACCAGTTAGAAAGCAGTTAGCAGTGAGCAAGAAGAGTGTGCAAGGGCTTGCTGATAGCTGGGCACCACCATTACAGAGTCTATTAACACCTTTATGCATAAGTAGAAACAAATAAGCTATTTGTTTCTGCTATTTCTCCTGTTCCATAGGTACAGAGTGCAAAGATGATCACAGCCAAGTCCTCCTTCCAGAAATTCCCTCCCAAGCATCAGTGCCATAGAGCAAGGTCTTTCACCTTGCCCACCATGCAACCTTAGCACCCAGGTCAGGAACTGACACGTGGACATTAAACGAACATTGTAGAAAGAATAATTTAGTTAGCCAATTCTCATCCCCAGAACTTATTAACTGATGGAAGGGCCAATGGCCTCAGAGAATCCAACCAGAGTCATTCTCTGGGGAGGGGAAGCCAAGGGCAAAAGGCCTCACCCTACCCAGAGTGGACGGCGTCTGACTCACAGCGGTGCCCAGCATTGCTGCACTGCTGACTGAATGCACTGCCCTTGCACCTGCTTAGCCTGAGATCCCCTTAAGAAAGGGGAAGATATTTTATTATAAATGTCACCTTTGAAATAAAGGAGGAAAAAAAGCTGATCTGAGACTGTTTAAAATGACGATGAAAAAGGGGAAACTGGGGAAAAAGGAAGCACAAGCCTGATTACTCCTTAAGCACAGTGGACCCTACCTGGCCTTTAAGATCCTCAAAGGCAGGATGGGGAGAGGGGTGCCTTGGGTCCCAGGCCCAGCACGCCTTCATTGCCTGGAGACAAAGCTGAGCTCTGCCTCATTTCACACAGCTGATGCTGGGGGTTTAATTTCCAGATTCCACCGCTTTAACTAGTAAAGACTGAAAAGTGAACAACACTGCTTAGCAAACATCAAATATTCTGCTAAGCAATAATATTAATGAACTATTAAGAACAATATAACTTCAATTTCACCAATTACAAACGAGTATGAGCTAGCTCCCTGGGCTGCTTCACGGAGAGCAGTCTAGGAAATAGGAGTGATAGGTTTCTACTCGCTTGTTCACTGAGCACTGAGCACTTGTTCACTGTGCTTGTTCACCCAAAAGCACATGCATACCGCGCTCACTCCAGCCTCCTGATCTGCTAAACCTCGCCAGATACCATGCTGCCTTGACTGGGGGTGTGTGTGTGGGGGGGTTGGGGGGTGTAATTTCAATGTACAGGTACTGCTAAGCCTGGCACCATGAAGCCCAGCGCTCGGCTGGCTCTTACTATTTCTGGAGGACCATTCGGGCTGCGCGAAAAGAAATAGGCTGAAACGAAAACTGAGTTAAGTTACTATCTTCACTCTGGTAAAGCATCAGGATGTCTCGTCCACCTCCCTCCCATGGGCCTGGCAGGACAGCCTAGCTGCTTTCCCAGCCCAGGTGTCTTCCCCTTGCTTGAGTAAAGTCTGGGGGCACCCTTGAGCTGAGCCCCTGGGTGACTATAGGAACACAGTGAAGAAATTTAAGTGACCAATGTTTGTAAGCAGACATTTTCTTGCCTAGTTAAAAACAGATTTATGTCTATTTTTGGTTTGCTTTTAAAAGGCAAAGGACGAATGGCCTGCTGGGTGCCAACATGCAGAAACAAACCCCTTCCTCAGCTTAAATATACCCCAGCCGAATTTCTGCTGTTGCCACCAATGTGCAGAGTAACACCATAGAAGGCCAGGGTGCAGGAAACCAGCACAGCATCTTCATGTCATATGATTTCTTGGCCCAGAAGAACGTGTGGGTATTTTTGAAACAGCTTAACAACGGATTTTAGCTGGCTTCACTCTTGAACAATGGGATTAATATGTAATAAAATGATGTTTTGGCCATCTGCAAAGGAAGGTCATTTCCCACACATCAGAGCATGCATCATAATCCCAAGACAGAAAAGCTCTGATGGTGGAAAGAAAAAAGCAAGCTGCTCTGGCATGATAAATTGGGCTGCTCTGGCCTGGCTGCCAAGCACACATTTCTCTTTAATACTACTCTGTAATCAGACCACTGGTGGACTGGATAAATTCCCCTACAGTTCTCTGGCTCTGACATCTAAGTGAGGCCATTCCCTTCATGGGGAATGCTGGCACATCCTAACATTCTTGTCAGTCTTAAAACTGAAGACTCTTCTTGAAAACAACAGCCTCCCCTTCACAGCTGGGGCAGGTGAGCGCGGGAGGAACAACCACAATCTGCACTGTGCAGCACCCAGGCTGCTTTGAAAACCTCTGACTGACCCCAGATTGTGTGAAACAAAGACCAGGATCCTTTGCTTTTGGACAGACCCATAATGGTGAATTTTCTGAAATTACAACTTTGGGAAGAAACTAAAGCTGCACGTAAATGTCAGAGCTATGCTAGTACACTCAGTACAGACCAACAACACTTAGCAGATATAAAAGCATTTTGCAAATATAGTTAAAAAAAAAAAAAAAAAAAAAAAGAAACTCATCTCTAAGGAAAATAGGAGAAAATGGCAGGAATGAAAGAAAAACATTCAAAGAAGAAACTTCCAGCCCAACTGTCCCTCCACACATACCAAATTAAGCAAGGAGCTTATAGATAGACCATTCATCAAAAAGTGACTTTAGGCTGGCCTCAGTGGCTCACGCCTATAATCCTAGCACTGTGGGAGGCTGAAGCAGGAGGACTACTTGAGGTCACAAGTTGGAGACCAGCCTGAGCAAGAGCAAGACCCCGCCTCTACTAAAAAACTAGCCCAAGTGTGCACACCTATAGTCCCAGCTACTTGGAGGCTGAGACAGGAGGATGGCTGGAGCCCAGGAGTTTGAGGTTGTAGCGAGCTATGGTGATGTCACTGTACTCTTGCTGGGGCAAGACTCTGTCTCAAAATAAATAAAAAGTGGCTTCGGAAGCATGTCAATTTGGTTTTAATTAGGCATGCTTTACTAGGTCCTAATTCGTTGAAAATTCATGCTCCATTTCCATTTAGACGTGCATCATACTCCAATCAAAAAATTAATGAAAACACAGATTCCCCAACTACAGCCTCTTGTTCAGCCTCTGCAGGTGGACAGGGCCCAAGGCTGACCTCCACACAACCCCAGGGAGGGGAAGTGGGTGCCTCTCCCACCACCCCAGGAAGAAGCGAAGGAAAGTGAACTGCTACCCCTAAAGGGCCTGCTCTGAGACGGGAATTTCTTTTGTGACTCTAGTTTCTGTTTTTAAATTATGTGAATTTAAAATTATTCTCCATAATATGCCTATGTTTGAATATTCCAGGTTATCACTTTTTCTCCCAACAGGTAAAGTCAACATACTGTGAAAATGGTTTTAATATGTACAATCTTACAATGCAAAAGACCAACTTAATCTGTTGCTTTGAGGGTGGCTGACCCAAGGGAACCCCACAAGCAGAGGCATCCAAGCAGTTCGAGAAACCAGGATTCCTGGAGTTGCTGGACCACCCCTCCAGCCTGGCTTCTTCCCCAGAATTATCTAGAAGAGGTGAAGTAGCCACATGTACCTTACAGGGGTGCTGTGAAACTTAGAAGCAGCAATAAACAACCCCAACAGAAGGCCCTGGCTCACTCGTGGGCATGTAGTAGGTCTTCAACAAATGTTACTGTCTACCCCAACCTTGGCCTGCCTCTCCAGCACATGCTCTACAGAAGACAGAGTTAAAAATGGAAGGGTAGAGGATTAAAGATGGCAGCTGAGTAACAGCTTCCCTGTAACTGGGCCTGGCGAATCTGGGCAGACAAGACTCCAGACATCTCTGGCCGGTGGGATCTGCCTAGGATCATCCCTTTGAGGACACAGAGAGCCAGCAAGGGAC
>CAUYPK010078155.1:0-10240 GCA_963574355.1 Loris lydekkerianus | reverse complement strand
TCGTAGAGAATCCACTCTTCATCACACGTGATGATCCGATCCAAAAAAGGATCGTTTTGGTTGCGCAAAAGCAATGAAGAACAAACCTCGAAACGTGACAATTTCTGCCCATCGTTTACATCGTGGGGCACCCACTTTTCGAGCTTTTTGACCTTTCCAATACATTTTAAACCATCAAAAACTGCATGGGAGCTGACACCCAGTCCTTCCGCCATCCCACGCACTGTTTGTGATGGGTCAGTCTCCAGCAGGGTCCTCAAATCCTCGTCCTGGATTACTCTAGATTGACCAATTTGGGGCTCATCTTTGAGGCTAAAATTTCCGAAACAAAATTTCGCAAACCAACGTCGAACAGTGCATTCATTAACACTATCATTGCCAAATGCCTGGTTAATTTTTCGGGCTGTTTCAGCAGCGCTTTGGTTCAATTTGAATTCGTAGAGAAAAATTGGACGAAAATCGCTTAATGACATCATATAGTAATAGGCTGAAAAGAACAAAAAAAATTAAAAGTAGAAAAAAATGAACAGCATCAATGTATAGAGTACAAAATTCTTCATTGATCAGTATATACCATGACACAGTAGAATAAATATTTATTGAGATATGGAGCTACAAAAACACATGACATTAAAACGGACAAAACTTTTGAAACAACCTAAATATTTCGTCTTTGTCATTTCTGATTGATGAGATTAGAGATTTTACTCTTTTTTTTTTTTTCCCCCTGATTTGGTTAGCCAGAGGTTTACCTATTTTATTGACCTTTTCAAAAAACCAACTTTTTGATTTATTGATCTGTTGTAGAATTCTTTTGTTTTCATCTTCATTTAATTCTGCTCTAATTTTGGTTATTTCTTTTCTTCTACTGGGTTTGGGGTTGAAATGTTCTTCCTATTCCAGTTGCTTGTGATATCCCTTTAAGTTGTTAACTTCCTCTCTTTCTGTTCTCTTGAGAAAGGCTTGCAATGCTATAAATTTCTATAAATTACTGCCTTTGCGGTATCCCAGAGGTTCTGATAATTTGTGTCTTTGTTATCATTTTGTTCCAAAAATTTGGCAATTTTCTTCTTAATCTCATCTCTGACCCAGCTATCATTCAGCATAAGGTTATTTAACGTCCATGTTTTTGTATGAGTATGCATATTCCTGTTGTTTCTGAGTCAATTTTTATTCCATGGTGGTCCATGACGATGCAAGGAATAATTTCTATTTCTTTAAATTTACTGTGGTTAGACTTGTGACCTAAGAT
This sequence comes from Loris lydekkerianus, assembly GCA_963574355.1. Lineage (NCBI taxonomy): Eukaryota > Metazoa > Chordata > Mammalia > Primates > Lorisidae > Loris > Loris lydekkerianus. The sequence goes on along the minus strand of CAUYPK010078155.1, from coordinate 8,988 downwards.
GTGATCGATTTTGAAGTATGTTATGTAAGCTGATGATAACTATGTGTATTTAGTTTTGTTGGGATGAAATGTTCTGTAGATGTCTGCTAAACCCAAATGTTGGATGGTTAGGTTTAAATCTAAAATTTCTTTGCTCAGCTTCTTATTGGAGGATCTATCCAACACTGCCAAAGGAGTGTTGAAATCTCAACTATTATGGATCTGGAGGAAATCAACTAGCTCATGTCTGTTAGAGTTTCTCTTATTAATTAAGGTATATTCTGATTGGGTGCATAAATATTAATGATTGAAATCTCATCACATTGAGTATTACCCTTAACAAATTTGAAGTGACCATTCTTATCCTTCCTTACTTTTGTTGGATTAAAGCCTATTGTGTCTGCAAATAGAATTGCACTACCTGCTTTTGTTTGATTACCATTTGCCTGAAATATGAACGACCATCCTATCACCCTGAGTCTATATTTATCTTTTAAGGAAAGATGTGATTCTAGTATCCAGCAAATATCTGGCCTGAGTTTTTGTATCCAGTCAGCTAACCTGTGCCTCTTTAGAGGATAGTTTAAGCTGTTCACATTAATGGGAGAATATTGATAAGTCCGGTAAAATTTTGGGTATCAAGATTTTCGAAAGTCCAGTGGACATTTTTAATCCTTTTGTCACTGTGGAAGTTGGAGTTTGATCAAAAGTTTCTGAGTGAGTTTACTTTTGTGGTAGATGATTGGGCTGGTCATTATGGAGGATAGGTCTGAGAATATCCTGAAGAGCTGGTTTGGTTACGGCAAATTTCTTCAATATATGAATGTCATTAAAGTATTTAATTTTGTCCATCGTAAATAAAATTCAGTTTAGCTGGATACAGGATCTGGGGTTGAATGTTAGTTTGTTTTAGGAGATTAAAAGTTGATGACCACCCTTTTCTGGCTTGAAAAGTTTCAGCAGAGAGATCTGTAGTCATTCTAATATTCTTCTCTTTGTAGGTAATGGATTTCTTATGTCTGGCTGCTTTGAGAATTTTCTCCTTCATATGAACTTTAGTGAAGTTAATTATTCCTGGGGGATGTCTTATTTGGGTTGAGTCTTGGTGGGGTTCTGAAACTGTCTGCTATCTAAATTTCAGAATCTCTTGGCATGTCTGGAAAATTCTGTTTCATAATTTCATGGAGAAAGGGCCTCTGTGCCTTGCAAAGCCACTTCATCACTTTCAGGGATTCCAATGAGGCAGATATTAGCCTTCTTCGAATTATCCCAGAGCTCTCTGAGAGAATGATCTGTTTTTGCTCTCCATTTCTCTTCGTCTTTGAGAGCTTTGGAGCATTCAAAGGCTTTGTCTTCCATGTCAGAAATCCTTTCTTCTGCTTGCTCCACTCTGTTACTGAGGGATTCTACTGTATTTTTCAGATCTTTGAGGGCTGCAAATTCTTGCTTCAGTGTGTCAAAAATCTTTGGTGGCTTTGTCTTTAAATTCATTAAATTCTTGAGACAACTTTTGGATTTCTCCTCGAATTTCTAATTTTGAGTTTTGAATTGCTTCTCAAATTTCTAATTCCAAATTTTCCTCCATTCTATAAATCTTGTTTGCCATCCAAATTCTGAATTTGATTTCGACATCTCGGCCAGCTGTTTATGAATGGGATCTTCAGTTACATCTGCCATATCTTTCCTTGGGGGTGTTGATCTATTCTGGTTATTCATGTTACCAGAATTTTTCTGCTGACATTGCCCCATGATTATTTTACACCATTCAACTTTTCCCCTGGAGCTTTGTTGATGACCTGTACAGTGCTACAGCCTGAGAAATTTGGGACCTGTTTGGTGTGGTGGGGCTAAGTGGCTCTGTCTTGTTTTCAGCTGTTCTCTGTCCAACTCTAGTGAAACAGTTATTCTCGGTTGAAGTCTTAGCTGTGGAGAAATACCAGCAGTTAAGTCACCCCACCCCTCACAGGTAACAATTGGAAAAGGAAAATCAAACCTTCCTACAACCACACACGCAGGGCACCACTTGAATAGTCCTCAGGTGATTGGCTCAGTTCAAAAGTTCCAAATCCATTGTCTCAGTCAGCACCTGTCTCGGGGGGAAGAGTTTAAAAGGTCTCTGGCAACTAGATCACAGGGGTGTGCTGACAACTCAAATATGACTTTCTCCGGTGCTCTGTAAAGTCAAGAGGACCCACCCAGGAAATAGATTAGTCTGGGAAGATTTATGCCTCCTTCCCCACCTTGCACCTCTGTCACACCCAGTCACTGATAACCCTACAGGGCTGTGACCCAATTGCCTCCAATGAGCAGATACTCCAGGGTTTGCACCTGCCTATATCACAAGGAAATCTATGTCTGCTCAGCCAGGCCACTGCTCTTTGCCTTAATCCAGTAGGGGGAGGTGAGGCCTGACAACCTCGGGCGCTTGAAGGAGGCTGGTGGGTGTTCACTCAGTTCCAGCCCTGCCCCTGATTGATGTTACTGACAGAACAGAACAACTTTGTGGGAATTTATTTCTGTCCCTGCTAAATTCCCCTGAAGAAGAGAAGCTGTTTTGAGTTCCCAGAACCTGTGCCTCAGGGCCTGTCTTTGCTCCTGCAGGTTTGTATTTGTAGCAGGTTTAGCTGTTGGTTCTAGCTTCCTGCCTTCCTTTGTCTATAGGCTGATGATCCACTGAGGGCCAGGTGCGTCTTAGGCTCATTAAAGTGGTCCTCTGGGTCAGCCCCACCCTGGGAACCTCCCGGCTGTGTGTGTGCGTTTTCTGGTCCCCATGCTCCACCCAGGCCTGTACCGCCTCAGGCAAACCCTTTACTCACGGGTCCTGCATTTCCATCTCAGATCTGTTATGTGCGAAGATGCCCGGCCTCTTCTGGTTGCCCAGAGACATGGGGGTGTGACTTTGGAATATCCGGGGGTAAGCCCTATTGTTGCCAAAAACGGCTGCTGCTCTGCTCCTCGGGGCACCGCCGCTGCAGCGTGGTTCCCTGTCAGCCGACTGTCCTCTCCTTACTCCGGTGATGCAGAATCAGCACTGACCAGGTGCAGTCTAGGCCCTGTCCACACCCTTTGAGAAATTACCCAAGAATCTGGAGGCTTTCAGACCCCAGAGTGAGAGTGGAGGGGAGTGGTAGGAGCTCAGAATTGCAAGTAGAGAATTGCAGGTTTATGCCTGGCAGAAGAATGCCATGGCACCCTACGAGGGGAGGTAGGTCCAGTTTTTAGAGGGTCTCTCCCATGGAGTGGAGTGTGAGGACCTTTCAACTCTGCTCGTTTGTTTGTGGGGCACTCCGAGCCATTCTCATGGGGGAGAGGACTCCCATCTGCTGGGTGATGGATTATGTACCTTTTGTGTGTATCCTTGGGGGTCACAGCTCGCCTCAGTGGGGTTGATGTGCGTTCTTCAACCTTCTCTCTTGGTGAAGATCTAATCCACCAGGTTACTTGCTAAATTTCTGTCCTTGAACTCTCCTTCTGGATGGGAGCCTCTGTGGAAAGCTGGCTTCAGTCAGCCATCTTATCTGCGCCCCATGGTCTTTGCTTTTAACTTTTACATATAAAATGGTGATTTGGGTGGTGGTGGCGCGCCTGTGGCTCAGTGAGTAGGGCACCGGCCACAACAAAAGGTTAAATTTCATTTGTACTTTAGTGGTAATGACTAAGTGGATAAAATCTTTGAAAAATTCTGGTTCTATCAAGGCTTTCTAAAAGGAAGGGTTATTAATCCTTGCTGGGCACAAAGACAGTGGGAACATCAGCCAATCACAAACACACAGCAGCTACTGTTCAATGTGTATTAGGGGCAGGTAATGTGTTACACTCCTCAAAGGCAGATATTGTTACCTGTACTTTGCAGTTAAGGAAATGCGTGCTCAAGAAGTTGAAGCATCTTACCCAAGAGCACCTGGGTAGTGCCGCCAAAGCTGTTAGCAGCTTTGTCAGCATTTGCCAAAGTGGTTCTCTGGGTAAAAATATTACAAGGAAAATTCAATTCTATGGCAAATGTGATCTATCCTGGCTCCTTTATTGTAAGACTTTGGGAAACCTGTGATATGCTAATATAAACTGCAAATGAAAATGAGGTGAGGGGAAGAGGTAGGAGAGGTATGGTATGCAGCTTCCCAAACAAATTTGCTCCCAGACTCTTTTGCATAGCATATCCTTCTTGGGTGGAATTCTGCAGAATTCATACTGCAAGGTGCTATAATAGACTATACTGACTTGTAAGTTAAAGGAGGAGAAATAAATAAATCCAGGCTGTCCCCATCAATTTAATAATAGATAGCAAGTCATGTAATTACATTAACAAGGCTTGCATTATAGATGCAGGGGAACAGATATAGCATGTTGAATGGCAGTTCCAGAATTATCTTTTGTCTCAAGTTGGTGGCTAATTTCAAGGACCAAGAAACTTATTTGTTGCCTGGAGCTGAATGACAAAGAAAAAATGGACTCAGGGCTCAGGAATACTTTGTAAACCCTTAAACTCAAAAACCTACTTGAAGGAGACCTTGACCTTGGAGTTATCTTTCACTAGAGCTGCCAAAAGACGAATGGACCATTCTATAGGGTAAATGTGTTCTGTTGGCTATATTAAGGTAATTTAGTGGAACCTGGGCCTCTTCCAAAATCACAAATATGCCCTACAGGCTAGCTAAAGACTCAGGAAAAAGTCCACTGCCTCCTTCCTGTCCTATAGACAACTGAGTTAATATTCTCTCAATTCACTCTTCCAATATTCTCAGTGACAAATGTCAAACATTTAGTATTTTATTCAAGTCCCTTTAAACACTTAAACTTAGGATATGTAGAAAAACTCACCAGTACCTCCTTAAATATTTATTTAACCTTGATTGTTTTAAATATGCTCATGCAAGAGTTACAGGGCATCCTCATGCAAGAGTTATAGGGCATCAGAAGAATGAATTCCAGGAGGCTTCTTTTAGTTTTGTTTTGTACAGAGAATAGTAGATTCTCAGAAAGGTGGCTGAAATGCTACCTCAAAGAGGGAATAGTTGTCCCAAGGTAAAAACCTAAAGTGGCTCTAAATTTGGTAAAGTGGATTTTGTTCCAGGTTTGATGACAAACCAGCAATGATCTGCAGGTCTCTGCTTTTATTACAGTTGGGAGCTACTGACTTACTTTAATAACTGTAATCTCAAGTCCTGATACAGACAATTTGGAAACTCTCTACACAATGCTACTGGTTAAGGAATGAATTCTGTTCAACATATGGAACCTGCTACTTACTAGCTGTGCAACCCTGAACAAATTACTGACCCCTTTGTGCTTTAGTTTCCTCACCTGTCATGGAGGTTGGTGGGGATGTCCAACCTTTGGCCTGTGGGCTGTATGCATATCATTTGGGGACTGTTTTGCTTATCTGTGGTGTTGGATAACACGAAAAGTATGCACAGACCTTTTCTTTTGCTTATCGGCTTTTGTTAGTGTTTGTTTTTAACGTGCAGCCCAAGACAACTCTTATTCCTCCAAAGAAAAGAGAAAAGGTTGAACACTCCTGAGTACTTTTCTCATAAGGTCGCTGTGAGGAATAAATGGAGTACTGTACAAATGGGGCATGGAGAACAGTATCTGGAACACAGTAGACACTCAACTTCAGCCATTACTAAAGAGGTCAACTTCAATTACTGGTACTAAAGAGTCTTACTTTAAGCCCTCCCCTGTCCCTACTTTTACCACCAAGAACATCATGAAGGAGCAGTCTGCTACTATTGCTACATCTCACACTTCCAATCACTGTGAACTCTTAGGGGACTGTCTCTATCCCACGCCACTAACATCAGTCTTTCAAATTCATGGTGACCTGTGGAGTCTATTGTCTACTTAAACTTGTCTCCACTTTGCCTCCAGACCACACACTGATGACTTCTCCTGAAGACTGCTCTTTCTCTTGACTTTTAGAACACATTATCACTTGTCCCTGTCCTCACCCCCCATCACTTTGATGATTCCATTCATTCCTTTCCTGGTTAGGCATGTGAGGTCAGAAAGGTCTGGGCTTGAGTCTGGCTCTGCCAAATGTGGCCTCAGATAAGTGGCCTCAGATGAGTGACTTAATCTCTATATGCCTACATCTTCTCATTGGTCTCATAGTGATAAAAACAGTACCTATTTTTCACAGGGTCTTTTGTGAGAATTAGCTGAAATACACACTTCTTAGCATGTGCTAATAGTGTAGTGTGAGCATAGTCTACCATGTATCATTAGTAATAACTGATTCATTCAGTCCATTTATTACAGATCAAGCAGGCACCAGGCACCGCCTATACTTACCTGCTTCATGAATGATACCTTACTGTTAACCCAATCTTTCCCTTCGCACCCGCCATCTGACCTGCTCCTCCTGAATTCACCGGGTTAGTTAACAGCCCCACTATACTCAATTCCCCTGTGACTCTTACCTCTCAAGTGTTCATAGAGTCCAAGGCACTCCATCTCAAGGCCCTCCATGTTATTTCTCATCCCTGTGGTCCTTTAGGTTCTGTTCAGTCTTACCAGATAATCACAGTGACCTGGATGGTTTTCTTGCCACAGGTCTGTAATTTCTCTCATACCTCATCTTCCTTCCATAATGCTAACCCAATCATGTCACTTTCCTGTTTCCTTACTTTGCCGGCTCACCCACAGTACAACATGGGAACTAGAGAAAGCCCTTCTTCACCTACGCCCTGGCTACTCACCTGCCACCCTCCAGAGGCTCCCCAACCTTTTTCTTTCTTGACAAGTTTTAGAAAGTCTCTAAAGTTTTGTATGTTTCTTAAATTACTAAAGGTAGGGTAGAACATATAATAAATGAATTTGAGAAAAATCAATGACTAAAAAGCTTAACAAGGGACACTATGTCTAGCTCTGTTCCTAGGTGTTCCAACATCAGCAGTAGCACTTCCCCCCCCCTTTTGCAGCATCAGTACTCAAATGCAAACCTAGCACTCAGATTTTGGTGTCTAGCAATATTTTCTGCAAGAAGAAAGCAAAGTTCTTTGGGAAGTGGCAGATTCCATGCCTTGGGGCAAAGGAAAACTCATCTAAGCTTGAAATACCTTATTGTTGCCAGACAGTAAAAATACTGTCCGTGATGGTAAGGATGGCACTACAAGCAAAACAAAGCCAGTTTCAAGTGTATTACTAGGCAAGTTGCGATATTTAGAACATCAGTATAATAAAATTTATCACAAAAATATAATTACAATAATTTTACGTAAGTTTGTGGAAGCCAATCTTTTTTTTTTTTTTTTCTTGAGAGAAAATCTCACTATGCCACCCTCAGTAGAGTGCTGTGAAATCACAGCTCACAGCAACCTCAAATTCTTGGTCTTAAGTGATTCTCTTATCTCAGCCTCCCAAGCAGGTGGGGCTACAGGTGCCTGCCACAGCGCCCGCCTATTTTTTTGTTGCGGTTGTCATTGTTTAGCTGGCCTGAGCTGGGTTCGAACCTGCCTGCCTGGATGTATGTGGTTGGTATCATAACCACTGTGCTCTGGGCATGAGCAGAAGGCAGACTTCTTAATGACAGACAAGGGAAAGAGTTAATATAAAATGATGTTGAAATACAAAACAAAATTGATTATAATTACATGCTTAATTTATTTTATTGATTTCAGTTAAAGTATTAAAATATTTGTGGATTTTCTTTGTCTCCATTTGTGCAGTAGGTAGCAATGGGTAAATATAGGAAACTATGAGTAAGCCAAAAAATTCAGAAAGAGAAATGTACCAGAAAAGGCTGATGAGCATTAATAGTCAAATATATCCACTTGGTAGGAAAAGTGACAATGAAACTTTCCAAAGTAGTGAATGCATCCTTTTCTTGGGAAATTTGCTATCTGTTCAGATAGGCTGGCAACTCCCAGGGGTTAGATAACTTGAGAAATTACAATAAGACATTAAGAAGGCATGTGTGTGTTTCCAATAATGCTCACATGCCAGATGGATATATAATAAAGACAGGGTGGAAGATTATGTAGAGCTGGCCAAGCAAAGTAAATGATTCTCGGTTCTGGGAGAAAATCCATCCACTGTTTAAGTGTGGACTTACATGGGCTGTTCACAGGAAGCATGAAGTTCACATGAACCTTGTGAAGACATCCAGAGATTCATTTGGGAGAAGAAACCAGGCCCTGCCCCCCACCAAAAACCAACTGATTAAAAAACAAACAAAAACCCCCCAACAGATTGACAACACAGTGCCCTCACAAATATGAAAATAAGCACTTGATTAAATTAGAAAGATATGAAAGACTAAAGAAATAATGAAGACATAAACTCATGGTGTTGCTAGTTCATAACAGGTTTAAAAGTAACATTCTTTTTTGTAATGGCTAATTTGCATACTTTTTAATGTTTAAAGTATCTAAAATACTCAAAATAATCTGTCTTATTAAACTGTGACTATAGCTTACATAGTTCAAGGAAATTCAATGAACTAAATTTCATCAACAATGTCTAAAAGTTGAAAAAAATTTCATTGTGTTTAGAAGAAATAATTTAAAAATTGAGCATGAAACCACGTACAAACAGAAGTGTTTCCTCTCCATGCACAAAACCCCCATTGGTCTCCAAGGAGAATAATCGACATCTTTTTATTTATTTATTTATTTATTATTAAATCATAGCTGTGTATATTAATGCAATCATGGGGCACCATACACTGGTTTCATAGACCATTTGACATATTTTCATCACACTGGTTAACATAGCCTTCCTGGCATTTTCTTAGTTACTGTGTTAAGACATTTATATTCTACATTTAGTAAGTTTCACATGTACCCATGTAAGATGCACCGTAGGTGTGGTCCCACCAATACACCCTCCCTCTGCCCAACCTCCCCCTTCCCTCCCTTCTCTCTCCCTCTTCTCCCTATTCTTAGGTTATAACTGGGTTATAGCTTTCATATGAAAGCCATAAATTAGTTTCATAGTAGGGCTGAGTACATTGGATACTTTTTCTTCCATTCTTGAGATACTTTACTAAGAAGAATATGTTCCAGCTCC
>CAUYPK010078151.1:0-30492 GCA_963574355.1 Loris lydekkerianus | reverse complement strand
CACAGCTGGAAAGCATTTAAGGGCGAGTAGGGCATTGTTACCCTTGGCTCCAGGAACTTGGTTCCAGACACTAAAAACATCACACCTGTTATCAGAAAACCCCCACCCTAAACTCAGCCGCAGGCCTATTCCCCTCTGCCTATATTTATATGGCTGTTGAAAAATAAAGTTTGGGGAGTTTGATCAGAATCCTGTCTTGCTCCTCGTTCTTCGTTTCTCTTGTTCCCTTCCACTCTCTCGTTTCTCCTACCCTAGGTCCCTGCTGAACTAGCCCCGTGGGCTGGGGCAACATGTTATCTGGCCTCTTCAGATGTTCCATTACCCTATGTCCCTGTTTACCCAACCTTCCTGGGGGCTGTAATCACCTCTCTCTCATTTTTAACCTCAATAGCTTACTACTGACTGCTGTGCAACTTCGTATGCATACTCTGTTATGTATCTAATAAAAAGACTCTGGGAAATAGGACAGGTGCAGCATTGTCTTCATGCTGCCACCTCAGGCATATGGAATAGTGTATACCCTTACTGGCTTCCCAGTTTTATGCACTAAGTTTGGTGTAAGTGTTGTGCTTTCCTCAGCACCATCTCCCTTCCTGGCCACTGTCCTAGGTTGGGGTCCACGAGATGCCCAACACCAATCTCATCAGCAGTTCTTCCTATGTGAATATTGTCCATTTTTTGCTTTGGTATGTTGCTATAGATTCTTGATGGCTCTTGAGCCTTCCAGAGGCTTTTTTCATTTGGATATATCTACCTATACTTGATTTTCTGTGGGGCAATGAAGGTTGGAATCACCCATTCTGTCATTTTGGTGATATTACCTCTTGTTGCTTTTATTTTAATTTCCTAAATATTATGTGACAAATAAATTTATTTTTCTTTAGTTATATTTTTCTTCTTATTAATTTGAGAGATACTTATGTTTTAAGAGTATTAATCATGTTTTATTTGTATAGTAATATTTTCTACTAATCTATAAATTTTGTTATTCAGTTATCTTTTCCCATTCTTTTTTTGTTTCATAATTTTACAATTTCTTCTGATATTTTATTTGTACTTTATATCTTTGTTTCCATCTTTGTTCCCCCTTCTTTTCCAAGTTTGTATATACAAGTAATTTTTTTCTTTTAATACTCTTATTTTTATGTTTGAATCTTCCATCTTGAATTTATATTTTTCTATGGGCACACAATTGATTTCATGTTTATTTTCTTCCAATAAATAATTATTATCTTAATATGAATTGTTGGTAGGTCCATCCTTTCCTATTGACTTTCAAAGCTCATTTAAAAAATATGTTAAATTGTATACATATGGATTTTTCTCTGGGTTTGATTTCAGTTTTTTGATTTAATTGTATGTGCCTGAGCAAGTTTTATTATTTTGAACAGAGTAACATATTAAGTTTCACAACAAATAAAACCTATTGTTGTGTCTTAATGTTTTTAGATAATTCCTATATGCTGTTCTATCACAATGACTTCAGAAGTGGTTTATCAAATTCTAAAAATAATTAGAGCATTTTTCTAATTGCTAGAAATTGCAAACAATGAAATGCTCACAAGTAGGAAAACACAGTTGAGTAATTTAGTTCAGTTGAATAACATGTGCAGAGAGATGGGGAAGAATGTATGAAAGAAGAAGTGTATCCTGGAAAGGAAAGGTCCCTCCTTCCCAGGGAAGCATTTCTTTTCCTTAACTAGTTCTGATTGTGACATAAGGACTCTGCATGTATCCTGGCTACATCTTCCTTCTGGTGTCACTTAGAGGCATTCTTTCAAGGTTTACCTCAGAGAGTACTATGTTCAAGCTCAGTCCTTCCCGCAGTCCTAGTTAGGAAGGATTTGCTCATTTAATCCTTTATTTGTAGTCATTCAGAATAGGTTGGTGGTTAAAAGACCTGCAGCCTGACAAACCTACAATCAAATCCTCACTATATGATTCGGTGCAAATTACTAAATATCTATGACATTTCCCTTGCTCCTCTGTGAAGACATGATAAAGGCGCTAACCTCCAAAGTTAGAATTAAATGGGCTAATGATTATAAAGAGCTTAGCATAGTGTCTGGCACCTAGCAAGTGTTTGTCTAAAGTGATGCCAATAATCAAATGCTGAGATAAGAACTTATTTTCTATATGTCAGGCAAAGGAGGTCTGTGTAATTTGATTGGAGAACTATGTAGATATTATGGACTAGTGAAGTTTTATTGTCAAATAAATTTGAGAATACTAAATTACTCTGTCTTTGACTGTTACTGTCACTGTAAAAGAAATATTTTAGATTGAGTAATCTACAAATAACAGGATTTACTTCTCACAGTTCTGAGGTTGTTCCAAGATTATAACCCTAGCAGGTTCAATGTCAGCTAAGGGCTTTTTCCATCAATGGCATCTTCTTTCGGCATCCTCACATGCTGGAAAGGACATAAAGGCAAAAAGCAGTAAAACCAAATAGGGGCTTTCAAGATTTTTTATAGGGGCACAAATTTTATTCATGAAAGCAAAGCCCTCATGACCTTATCACCTTCTAAAGGCCTTGCCTCTTAATAGCACAATGCTTTGAGGATTAAATTTCAACATGAACATTAGAGGAACATAAACATTCAAACCATAGAATATGCCTATTTGAATAGATTTCTTTCATGAAAAAAAAATACTCAAGAGTCTTTAATAAGCTAATGTATGCTGTCTAAGAAGGCATATAGTAGGCATCACCCTCCTCCCAATTTTATTTTCATCCACGGAATAATTTTTCAAAGAAGTATCTAGAGGGATTATTGTTCCTGTGAACAATAGTTTGAGAAACGATGACCTATTGAATATCACATCTCAATTTTCTATCTGTTATTTGATTTGGGATATTTATTTAATCTTTTAATAAGAAGCATAGTGATAGTAATAACTGTACTATAATAGTATATAATAGTAATGATATATAATATCATAACAGTAATAATAGTAATATGAGAACAAAAATTAACATAGAACTTAATATTGTCCAGATGTCATTTCAAGTACCTTACATCTATTAACTTAAAGATACTTCATTGGAAAAACAGATACAAGAGTATTTTATTTGCATAAAAAATCTCTAGACTATAGAAAATCAGAGTTGGAAGTCCATTTACATCAACATGCCCACAGTTCTCATAAATGGTAGATGAGGGGGTAAAGTGCAAGCCTCATAGACCCTTGGACTTCCCTCCTTTTCAGTTCCCAGTCTCTGATTCTGTAACAACCATCTGGTCTTTCTTTCAGGATCTAAATATCTAAAATAACTGAGAGAGGTCACTTTGCTTAGCTATACTTTTCTACTATTATGAGGTCTTCTAAAATTCCACACTGTAATTTATTATCTTCCCAATCTAATGATTTCAAAATAGGTCCTACAAATTCAAACAGATTTCAGCTGTTCAAAACTTTCCCCTACTGAAAAGATCTTCCAAAAATTTGATTTAAGACTGTCATTTAGAAATGTTGTATTTTCCCATCTAAATCCAAAAGGAAATGACAGAGCAAAGAGGCTTTACAAATATTTTTTTGTTTTCCTCTAGTGCTCCTTTGAACTCTTAACTCTAGGCACCTTAAGAAAAAAAATGAAAGGCTGGAAATTAAAGTTCTCTGATGGGACCAAATGGCATAATAAACTAGGTGTCCAAGAGTAAAATAATTGTTTCAATATAAGATAATTAACCTCTTTGAATCTCAGTTCCATTACATAAAATAACCTTCATACATATCATGTGGATTTATTGAGAAGATTATAAACATGATTATTATACCACTTCAACCCAGTGACTGGAAAGAAGTAGGCATGCTTAAAATACTAGCTAGTAATAACAATTACAACAATAAAATAATTAATTTATTGATTCTGAGAATATATTTATACTTTTTAAAAGTGGTTACCATAATACTTTGTGTATAAGAAGTACAAATTAATGGCTATTATAGTTATATACTAAAAAAAAATGATAGGCATTTACCATAAGTACAAGTTCTACCATTTACTATCCATTTAACATCAAGAATAGCTTGGAAGGTCAGGGTGGAAAGTCAGAGAAAAATTCAGAATACTGAATTCAAAAGTAGTCTTGGAGGGAGCATCTGTTGTGCTTTGATCTCTTGCACTTGTGGTGAAGAACTTGGAAGGTGAGAATCCTTTCTTGAGGTATAAAAATGAGATTGAATGTTTGTAACAAGCAAAAGGGGAGGGCCCTGCAGGGGTGTCCAACCTGCTGTTAGCTGGCAGTTTACAGATTATTTGAGGACTGCTTTACTTATCTGTAGTGTTGCATATCATAAAAGATATACATGAACTTTTTTTTTTTTTTTTTTTGCTCATCAGCTGTTGTTAGTGTTTGTCTATTTAATGTGTGGCATAAGACAATGCTCATTCTTCCAATGTGCAGAAGAAAAGAAGGTTTGACATCCTTGGTGGAGGTGTTACCATTGTAAGTAGCCGGGGTTAGACTAGCATTGGCACAAGTTGGCATACTCTCTTATTTTCTTTTGCCTGGTGGTGTAGAATTGGGATAAATGAGCTTTTGAAAGAATCTGTTGAAAGCTGTGAATTTTTTGTTGTCATTTGATGAAACTGTGTCCTTGGATATTTTAAAACACTTTTTTGCTTCTTTTGTGGTACCTCAGTGTGTACTATTAATTGTAGTTGTGTCCAAAACATCAAACTATTAAGGATCTTAATTTTCATGTCTTTGTGATTATTCGTTGTACTTACTATGATTCATTTTAATAATTCCTTTCAAAAAATCATCCCCCAAGTCAGTCCATGTGGTCTTGTGATCTCATACTTAGTAATAAACAAGGGGGCACATGGTTCTAAGATGAAGTCTTTCAGGATGCTCCAGTCCCTTACTCTGCTGCCCCTCAAAGGAACAGAATGAACCGATTCAAAAGGCCAGATAGGATATGAGAGTGACCTCACTCTTTCTCTTGGCATTGGCTGCCACCACCTTGGGGAATCATTGCTTGATAAGCTCTGTTTTTCTCTTTCAGTGGCTCTGTAAAAGGCAGGTTAGCTTTTTAGAACAATTTAGAGGTAATGCTGCATGTACCTGAGATCAGAGAGATGCAAATAGATCTAGTTCCATTCAGCAGTGTCAGGAAATGAGGAACTGTGGAGGCATTTCTCTAGATTATGTGAGCCTGTGTTTAAATGCAGAGTGGAGTTCTCAACCAAATCAGAGATCATAATTGCATTCATAGCAATAAAAATCCCAAGGGCAGTCTCAGAAAGATTAATAAAAGTACCATAAAAGGAACACACATGTATATATACAAGTTGGTAGATATAGAGAAATATAAATATATTAATATAAATGCCATACACTTTTTAAAGTGAGATGAGTTGTTCTTATATATTATACCCAAGAAAGGGAAGTTTTACTATCTTTTAAAAGGCTTTTAAGAAATAGAAATAAAGCACCTCAAAATCTGTGTGTATACATATACATATACATATATATATATATTACATATATAGTTTGATAGAGTAATTTATCATCTCTGACTCTGCACTCAAGAAATGTACAAAAACTGTATAATTTATAATATTAAAAAATTGAAAACCATCTAAAAATCCAACATTGGTTAGCAATTAAAATGTTTTTTGAAGACATTTTATGATATGTAAACTACTTAGGATAAAATAATAAAGGTAAAATTCTATGGAGAGCTTTTGTAAGCTTAACTATATTAAAACATGAATAAAATGGCCTACAATGATGTTCATTCTAGCTAGTGACAATATAAGTCATTTTTACTTGAGTATTTCTTTAGTGTTCTCCATAGAATATATAATTACAAAAGTGAATATAAAAAAATACTTAGTGCTCCTCTGGAAAAACATCTTCAAGTATATATAAAGAGACATGACAGAAAATTAAGGATACAGAGGGATGTAAATACTGTATTTGCATAAAATGAGTTGACATTATCACCATGTATTGCAAAATTGCTTTATAAAAAGTTCATTTTCGAAAACCCAGAGAGCTCCATTTGAGGCCATTTGAGTCAAAGGAAAAAAATTAAAGAAGAAAAGATGTCATTTGCAAGGAGGGTAGTTTCAAATGGGTTTGCCATGATTAAAAATGTGTCTTTGAAATGTGTTTAGTCTTTCAAGACAAGGAAGAGCTGTCACTTCACATTGTTTGTCTTTTTCCCCTTGAACAAGAACTAGAATTACAGAGGAAAAAGAAACATATTACAAGAGGATGGACATCGTTTTACAATTAAGACTCAGATAGAATTTGTTTGAAAAAAATGCAAATCATGTTGCTCCATTCAGGGTAGCTAAGTGTTGCAGCCTGCCACAGGATTACTAAGGACTCGATGTTCATTCAGCCCTCTCTAGAGGTGATCTAACCGGTTGGTAGTCTACGGACAGTTTCTTTGAAGGTTCCCCTGACATATTTGAATGCTAAACTCTAGAATTAAACACCTTTCTTGAAGTTGAATGCCACAGGTTAGTTCAGCTAACTTAAGAAGTACATAAGTGAAGGGAGGAACGAATGGCTCAAAGCAACAGCTTTATGTCAACACAAATTGTTGTGTTAACTAAGGTTTTGTTTCTTTTCATTCTCATGATCCTTTGGGGGAGTTATTGTCAACTCTTTTTCTTATGGTATATGAAACATTATAAATGATTTTCTGCATGGGCTGGATATGTCCAGTACTACTCAGAGCAGTAAAAGCTGTTGGCACAGAAAAGGAAGAAGGGGATGGAATGGAGGCTGTGAAGGATAAGCTTTATGTCCTTCTCTTTTCTATTTTCCTTTATTCCTTACTACTGTTAAGTGTCTTTGACATATATAGTTTGTCTTTATTAGAACTTTTTCCTTTGTCCCTTCAAGATGGAAAACATCTTATTTCTCTAAAAAGTAAATAATATGACTCCTGGTGGCCATTTTCCTCCTTTCATTCCTTCCTTTTCCCCTTATAATATAGTCCTATTAGATGACTTGGCAGAAAGCTAGATGCTAGAAATAGAACTGTTAACAAGCAAGGCCCTCGCAGGGGTATCCAACTGTGGCTCTTGGGTGGGACACAAATGGATTACCTGAGAACTTTTTTGCTTATCTGTGGTGGAAGCTATCACAAAAATTATGCTCTGACCTGTTTTTTCTTTCCTTTTTTTTTTTTTTTCTCATCAGCTTTTGTTAGTGTTTGTGTATTTAACAAGTGGCCCACGACAACTCTTCTTCCATCATGGCACAGAGAAGTTTGGAGAGTTTTTGCCGAGTGATGCTTTAGAAACTTATAGTGGAGTTAGAGGTCACAGAAATCATCACTCAGCAAAAAGTCTTGCCTTCAGTAGAAAGAAGTATAATGCATTGTAGAAGTACTAAAGTAGAGACATGATACAGATTTGGGGCAGGGAGAAGTAGCAACGTGTATGATCATGTAAATTTTGAATCGATGGGATTTGGGCTTGAAGAAGAAAGAAGAAAGAAGAGGAATCAAGGATGTCATGAAATAGTTAAATGAAAGAGAGAGAAAGGGGGAGAGAGACAATGAAAGGACATTTAGTTTGACTATACCTTTCACATGGTGTGTGATATATTAATGAATTTGGAATTTATTTTGAATGTTGTAGATATGAGATTTTAACCAGGAAAGTGGTATGTCCATAAGATCATTTTAGTTTAACATTAAAAACGAGTTGGAGAAAGGTAAGAATGAATATAAAAGACACAATCAGGATTCTTTTGTAATAATCCAATCAAGAAATGATTGTAGCGTAAATGATTTAGGCAGTGGGAGTCATAAGTTGATTACAAAAGTATTTAGAAGACCAATTTGGTAATTGGTTGTAGGTGTTGAGAAAGGACCAGAAGGCAGTAGCAAAAGCTGAGAGGTTTATGGTTTAAACAACTGAGAGACTGATGGCTGGCATTCACTGAAACTCAGAAAACAGATAAAGAGACAGTTTGTTGGGGTTTAGAATATGAGTTCAGTTTTGAATACATTGAATATGAAATTTTTAAAAGATAGCCAATGAGAGTGTATAATATGCATTTAAATATAATGCTTAGGAGAGATATATGTAATATAAGCAAGTATTTAGAAACATAAAAATTATTAAAGTAGAAGAAGCACAGGAAACAACCCAGGGAGAACATACAATTGGAAATAGAGCCTAGGATGGAATCCAGAGAAACAGCGAGGGAAGAGTTCTTTTCAAGAAGTCATTACTTTCTCAGGAACTGTTGATGTCTTTGCTAAAATTTGTTTTACAGGGATGGTGAGTGTAGAGCCCTGCTGCCAGGATATTGAGAACCAAGGAGACCACCAAGATGTCGAGTCTCCATGGGCTGATTTATGTGGATGTTTTGGGCAAAGTTAATCATAATGAACTGAATTCTCCAAATTGTTTTTGGAAAAGGTAGTGACTATCAATTGTATTTAACAACAAAAATGTAATTCCATTCTCTTTTTTCCTCAAATGTAGTTTATCTAGAGTAGGTTATTTTAACACTTTGAATATTTTCTGATAATAAAATCTGATAAAGAGAACAGGTTAGTTAATCACGCTTTTTAAATGTGGGCATTTGCTAAATTTCATATTGCATAAAATCATTTGTTTCTGAGAAAGGAAAATACATAGCTGTTCCTTTCCATTGAGGATAAGTTAAGTAGTTGTCTCTCACTAAAATAAAATATTTAATTCTGAAGTGCAAGGAACACCATGGAGTTTATGCTAACAGAATAAGTATATTCAGTCACTGAAGACTGATAAACATTAGTAAGCAAAACAGAACACACCGATTTCCACCATAAATCTAAAGAAACACAGTGCTTTTCAAGAAAGAAAGAATATTGAGTGGTTATTTGTTCCTTTTTCTTTGAATAATAAATATTAATGCAATATGGGTGCAACAAATTGTAGTATTTAGTTTTCCAAAGAGAGTGGCATGGGAATACATGGTTCAACAAAAAGTACAGCCAGCTATTTTCTCAGGATAGAAATATCTCAAAAGTAATCTAAACATGCTTCTTATTTTTACTCAGGAAGATGTTGGAGGCACACTCACTTTATAATTACTTTTGAAATTTCATGGACATTGAAATCTTTCCAAAATTGACTAAGAGTTCAAAGAGAAACATTCACATTCCTTATTGAATCTAGAGTCTTCCATTCTTCATAATGTTAGTTGATAATCAGGGGAAGCCTTTTCTTTGTTTGTTTATTCAGTGGATTTGTCCCAGAATCTCAGAGTTCTTTACACAAATTAACTCGCCACTTATTCCCTTTAAAATGTTGAATGAGGATTAACAAGATTCCTACTCTGCAGATGGTTGGTTTGGAGTTTCTGGAAACCTTGATGAAGTGAATGAGACATGCCAACACTGCCAGCAAGCTTGCACATGAGCAAGACTAGCAAACAGGATTTCTGCTCTACTATTGTGACCTCCACACACACAAAAACATCCATAGATATTAAATCATTAAAACAAGCTAGAACATGGTTTGAAAGAAGTTTTTAAGTCTGCCCATTTGAGAACTTGAACGTGTTTTGTTACTTTGGAACTCCTGGTGGTCTCATTTCCCCATCCAGGATGAACTGATTCCTGAGATTCCTTCTAGATCAGATATTCGAAGTGTCTATGGCCCTCATTCTGGAAAAGGGCCATCTCTGAAATAGAACAGTTCAAGGTACCTGAGACAATAGTATGGCAGAGCTTGTGTCTCTTCATTCTTCTTCTTAGCATTGTTTACTGAATTCTGCTTCTTCCTCTCTGCCCCTCAAAACTAGCTCTTGTTTCTTTTTAAATTGCAGTTTCCCTAACCTCTTTTCAATAAAAAGTATGAATACAATCATGATTGGGTTTTGTTTGTTTGTTTTAAGACAGGGTCTTGCTTTGTCCCTGAGGCCAGAGTGCAGTGGTATCACATGTCACTGCAACCTCAAACTCCTAGGATAAAGTGATTCTCCTACCACAGTCTTAGCTGTGACTACAGTCAGATGCCACTACACCTAGATATTTTTTTCTGTTTTTTTGTAAAGATGATGTCTTGCTCTTATTGGGAATGATTTTTCACTCTTGACCTCATGAAATCTTCCTGCCTCGGCCTCCTAAAGTGCTAGAATTACAGACAGATGTCTGGATAGATATTTATCAGAGAGACTCCATTCTATGCCACCCTCTGGGTCACAGGGCTGGAAGTCTAGAACTTTAGTTCCCACAATCTCCTACCCACCTGTCTTTTTGTTTAACTTCCTTTAGTGAAAACCATTTGTGTGAGATTTCTGGAGGCAAAAGAGAAATAAAAATTAATATTAATGTAACTCCTCCTCTAGGTGCATAAGCTTTGGTAGTAGACAAATAAATAGAGGTTTTTGCCGCTAGCCTCTAGGAATTGATTACCCTAAGAATTGACATTTTGTGATGATAAGGATCTGAGATCATTGGCAGTGGCTTCTAACAAGTTTTGTTAACTTCCTAATTTTTTAGGGAATAAGCAGTAATTTAACTTCTACTTCACTTCTACCTGCTTTTAAAAAAAATAACTAATTGATTCCCTGAATTAAATGTCTTCTAGCTTGAATAATTTCTGTTTTCTGACTCATCCTTACTTGACATATTTTCCTTTTTCTGATTATTGAAATCTATTATAAATCGAGCAGTGCCTGTAGCTCAGTGATAGGGCACCAGCCCCATATACTGAGGGTGGCAGGTTCAAACCCCAACCCAGCCAAACTGCAACAACAACAAAAAAATAGCTGGGCGTTGTGGTGGATGCCTGTAGCCCCAGCTACTCGGGAAGCTGAGGCAAGAGAATCGCCTAAGCCCAAGAGCTGGAGGTTGCTGTGAGCTGTGAGGCCACAGCACTCTACTGAAGGTGACAAAGTGAGACTCTGTCTGTAATAATAATAATAATAATAATAATACATCTGTTTTTAAAAAAAAATCTATTATAAATTACTGAGTAAGAAAAAGAGAAGGGAAATGACAGTAATAATAACCACTGTCAACACTTAGGTCTTTACTCAGATGACATTTTTTAGTAAATTCTTCCTGATCACCCTATCAGAAATTTCCACCCCGTCCCCAATCTCCACTTCTTAAAACTCTCCATAGCATTTTTCCAATATTTTACATAATAGTGATCTTAACTTGTTTATGGTATTTCTTTCTAAGACATTATCAGGCTCATGAAGATAAGAACTTTTTACTGTTTCACTGTTGAATCTCCAGCTCTTCAAAAAGCATATGATATGTAGTAAGTTTTCAATACATACTTGCCATGTTAATAAATGGAGTACTTATTATGTGCTAGACTTCTTCTAAGTGCTATATGTAAATTATTTTACCCAATCCTTCTAGAGAAAAGGCTACTATCCAAAGGCTACTATTATTATTCTTAATTTATGAAATCAACGATATAGACACACAAGGTGGTGGATCAATCCTTTGAACTAGATAGACTGACTCCCAGACATTTGCTACTTTACATAACACTGTAATGAATGCCTATTATTTTGTTGTTGTTGTTCTTGAACTGGATGCTTAATACTGCTTTGGAATCTCTTAAAAGCATTATATGGTACATATATTAATTCTATTGATAAAATAAGAAAATTGAGTTCTATAGAAGTTAATTTTTTACAAGATAATACTGCAACTAAGTGGTATAGTGAAAATCCTCTCCCAGCTCTGCCTTCCACTAAAGTTCCAGGGTTACGCATTTGTCCAAATTAGGGAACATTTTAAAATATCATTGGATGCTTTGTTCTTGAATTCAGATAAAACATATGAACAAAAAATAGTGTTACATATTATATATATATATACACACATAGCTATATATGTATTTAAAGATATATATATAACCATATATAAAATTTTTCCAAGACATTGAAAATTCTACAATATTATCTACAATAATCTATTCTACAATATTATCACACACAGAAAAAATGTTTTATTACATACTGAAATTCTTTGATCCCTGAAAATGAAATAACTGTCAAGTTAAAAGCATGATCCTAGAGAAAGTCCATATCATATGAGATAGTCTAACAGCCTCATGCATTAGACTAGAACTATGAAAGTGAGAAATGAGGTCAATGTACATGTAAGGAAGGAGAGAAATGATTTTCTTACACACAAGTTCCAAGTAAGCACATTCTAAGGACTGGAGTATGATATATATATACTTATTTTATATATATATAAAATAAGATATATTATATATATGGAGAGTATATCTATAACTATATACATACTCCAGTATATATATATATATAAAATAAGATATATTCTATATATGAAGAGTATATCTATAACTAGATACATACTCCAGTATATATATTATATATACTCTCTCTCCATATCTATATCTTATCATACATATAAGATATATATATATATATATATATATATATATACAAGTTATATATATGGAGAGAGTATATAAAATATATAGTATATATATATATATATATATACTATATAGTGTGTATATATATATATATATAGTATAATATATACTCTCTCCATAGAGATATGCATATATATATATATATGAGATAAGATATATATATGGAGAGAGAATATATATAATACATATACTGGAGGATGTATACAGTTTTATATATATACTTTGAGAAAACCAGAGAAATATAACTAAATATGCATATACTTGTATTAGAACAGATACATTTTAGTACCAGGGAGGTCTCTTAGTCAGATACAACTATAATCTTGGTTATGGCATACTACTTTCATAAGAAATAACTGTTGCCATGGTGTGAGCCTATTTGGCTTATAATAGGACACAGTGTAAATACTATGTCCCAATTCCAAACCTCAGCAAAAGCAAAATAGCTGTCTAATATGAGGTATTTTTACAGGATGAATGAACAATTCATATTATTATAGAAAGGCCAATTTTATAAAAACCACACTGGCAAAACAAGTTGGACCATAACTATTCTCTTTTCTTTTGTTGAGCTAAAACTAAAAACAAACAACAACAATAACAACAAATATATATATATATGATGTAGACAGTAGTACGTCTTAGAATGTCTCTGGGAATGGATGCTTCTTTATAAGTGACCCTTCCCTGCATTCAGAGATTATGTAAACATAGGAGGGAGGGTTTAGTAAAAAAATAGAGGGATAAGATGCTTGAAAAATTCACTGCCATTTTTGCTAAAGAAAACAAAATGAAACTCATTCTATAAAGCAGCACCTGCCAGTGGGTATCGTTCATTCACTGCAGTCCTCCGTGTGCAGCAAGAGGATTTGATTCGGATGTGCGTTGTCCCTTCTCCTCACTGTTCCATTCCTTCCCAGATATCCAAGATTTTCACACTCCAGTCATTAGAATGTGCTTACTTGGAACTTGTGTGTAAGAAAATCATTTCTCTCCTTCCTTACATGTACCTCGACCTCATTCCTCATTTTCATAGCTCTAGTCTAATGCATGAGGCTTTTAGACTATCTCACATGCTATGTAATTTCTCTAGGATCATGTTTTTAACTTGACAGTTATTTCATTTTCAGGGATCAAAGAATTTCAGTATGTAAGAAACATTTTTTCTTTATGTGATAATACTGTGGAATAGAGTTATCTCTTAGAGGGATTTTATGTAATTGGCAATTGAATTCCATGTTAATTATGACTCAATATCTTTGTATGTAGAAAGATTCCTGGACTGGGAATCAGGAGACCTAAACCCTGACCTTATTTGTTCCAGTAATTAAGAGTGCAACCTCAGACAATTTATTTAATCTTTTTGGTCTTTAGAGTCTTCTGTAAAAGATAGAGACTCTCAAATTCTAAGAGTGTATTAGCTTATATCCTCACAAAAGAAAAAAAAAAAGTGGAGAGAAACACTTAAGATTAGGCTAAAATGAAAAGGTTGACAAGTCAGATTTTTCTATAGTCACATAACAATTTCTTCTTTTATTTCTGCCCAGCCAATGATGAGTAGATACATCCATAAATAGAGCAGTTTATCTAACCTAATAAATACACAATAATAATGGCATTTGAGCTTAATTATGAGGACAGTTCAGTAAAATCTTGAATTTGGAACTTTATGTCCTCATCTCATCTTAGTGGTAACCACAAACAGGCTTCCTAATGCATGGTCCACATATTTACTTGTAATAATTGAGAACGAACATCTTCTTTTGATCTTGTTAGGGACTAGCTGTCATAGCAATAGGATGAAATTTAAGAAAATAGAGTGCTAGCTAAGGCAGATTTGGGGGTCCTGAAATTGCATCAATTTTTTCTTTCTTATACCTGGCAAAGCCGTTCAAATCAAGTGTTCATAAGAGACAACTTGCGCAGTAAAACTGACTATAATGACTTAAAGAAGCAAAGGTAACTCTGTCCCTGACAGGTGAACAGTAAACCATGACTTCTCAGTGACTTGTCTGTTCCCTCCTTCCTACTTCCAAAAGGCATAGTGGTTTTGAACTTAGGGAAATATGTAAAAGAATAGATGGCAATAAAAGCAAGCACTGTTTATACTATGCTTTTTGAAAACTGGCCTCTTTGAGTTTATAAAATAGCTTGGAACAAGGAGGTGGCATGTGATGCTCAAATGCCTTTTCAAGCTTTGGCATTAAGGTTCTTCCACAGTTCCCAGTCGGTGATAATCACAGGGTGTGTTGGCACAGGATACACTTCAGTAGAACACTCTTTGGAGGAATGAAAGCTTTGTGTTGTTTCCCAGGTTTAAATTGTTTTAATCACTTAAATATGTTTTTTATTTGCACATTAACTTGTGTTATTGTGCTACAATTAAATGCGTACAGCTTGAAAATTATTTTCCTTCTTTTTGGAAAACACGTCTGTTTGTTTATTTTTTCTGTGTAGCTCAGAGGGAACCTAATCCACATTGGAACAAGGCTTCCTGAGACCTGGATATGATTTGGTGGTGAGATGGAGTCAACATCACTCCCACGACCTTTCCCACTGTCACCTCCCCCTCCTGCCCTAGTTTCATCGTGGAGGTGGAAATATTAAGCCATTTAATTAATTATGTTTTGGAGATCTCAAAGAAACCTACGTTACTTACTCTTTCAAAACCTAGATTGGCAACATGATAGTGTCCTGGGCTTCACGGGTTCTAAACTTTACCAACACCACTCAGTAAAACAAAAATACTATGATTATGATCCTTATAAAATGGTAAATTATAATCATTTTTTAGAGGAGCATTTAAAATAATTTGAGGTATTTCATAGTAAACTCAAAATGAAATCCAGAAATATGTTATTTAAGAGGTTCCAATCTCTTTACAACTTTCCTTGCATTTGGTTTATTTTATATTTTATCAGAATAGCCTTACTTAAACCAATACCCCTGAAGGCTACCTCAGGAAACAGTAACTGAAATGTACTAGGGAGTTTTTAGTCTTTGCCATTTTATATAAGAACACAGTGGGAAGTAGGAAAGAAAAATCTCCTAATAGAAACTTTTCAGTGAATTAACCATCATATTTCTTTGTTTTTTTTGGTCCAAATATTATCTTTGATTTTAATCCATTCAATGAACTTACTTAATACCTACAACATCCGAATTCCTCATGCACGTGTAACCTCAGGCCAGCTACTTCCTAGACTTAGGGCCCCCCACAAGGGAGGAGTACGCTCTCTGGATGGACTTTGGAGAGACCATAATCTCTCCACATCATTTTTAAAATTGGAAGCACGTGTGTGTTGTGCTGGGGAAATAGAGTTTTACTCATCCTCATAGAAAAAGTTAAGAACTCATGCTTAGGTAGTTAACCACCAGTTTGACACCTAGTACAGGGTTCTTATTTTGTGCAGTGAGTCCCTCTTTACCCACCTCATTTACAGGGTATCCTGTAGAAGCATCTGCTGATTGAGAAATGTTCATGGGATGGCAAAAAAAAAAAAAAAAATCAGCCACATAAATCGAGGGCATGTACACTGCTGTCTATCCATGTTAAATAACTGTGGCTTTTTACATTTTTTGAAATATAGGAAACTCACCAAGATGTAAGGAGAGTAGAGAAGGAGTCAGCAGTTTCCACTTCAGAATATGCTCTCTTTCCTGAGCACCCAGCAAAGCAGACATTTAAGAACTCCTAGCCAGAGGAAGAATGGCATTTCCAGAGCATGGTGTGCTTCCTCAGCCGATCCAAATATCAAGGGCTCCTGACTTCATTACTCACACTTGAATTGCACTGAGATTACATGACCTCAAATCTCACTTTTTCCAGGTAGTGTCAGCTTTGCTTTTTGGAGGTTAATTCTCTATGTATGAAGGATTATGGCAGAGAGTTAATTTTTATAAATACATAATCTTGACTTACATAACCACACAGGCCAGTCATCATTATTGAATGTGTTCTGTACATACAAATAACTTAAGAAGTATCAAAGTGGATGTATCACAATTAGACCTCAGGTACACTTTACTAACACACTTTGATCCAGCAAACCACTTACTTTGCTAGTGTTTCATATAACCATCTTGTTTCTCCCCCTGTGTCCTTATGTACAATCTGTGTTGCTATTATAAATGCAATCTGGGCCCATTGCTACCAATATGTAGTAGACATCAAATTTTATCTCTACACCTTCTGTGTGGCAATTTTCTCACTGAGAAAATGCCAAACAGGGTAAAAGAATAATTAGGTGCCTCATCTTTTTCAGTAACTCTCTTTGACCTTTAAATAAAATTTTACATGAAGGCCAAATTTAAAAAAAAGTTAAGTAAATGTTTTAAAGTAGCATTGTTTTAAGAATACAGTGGCTCTGAAGTAGATACGAGTGAAGAGCTGAAAAAAATATGCTTGCAGAAATGTTCACTAAGGTATTGATTATGAGGTCTATGCATTATTTAAAAATGCCTTAGTGAATATTATTGAATTTAGCCTATAACTGAAGAATTCTAGGATTTAATGAAGAATGCATAACCCAGAGATGGTCAGTGAGTGTGTACCTCCAGAATATCCAGTACAGGACTGGACCCTGACCTTCAGAAGCCTGTTCTCCAGACGGGGCTACTTCAACTGCTTTGCTACTTGTATCTGGATCAATAACTGTTACATCACTAATAAATACACTGGATATCAGAAATGGGGAATTTATTGGTGAAATCAGTAGATTGTTGACCAAAAAGACACAAGTTAAAAATGGGTCCTTTTCAGTGAAATTAGAAATATTTAATATATATCAACTGGCTAACCTATTTAGAAGATACTTCCCACGCATGCATGAACAATAAAAATGCAGGGAGGGTTTGTGGCCTACACCCTTGGAAAAGATGTCCTAATCTAAATCCCCAAAGATTTCTGTGTCCACCCTTGGATTCTGGAGGATTCTCCCTGTCTGATTCAGCTGTCATGGTGACAGAATCCTGCCTCTGGAATGTTGTTATGTCTGCTTCTAGAATATTGCTGTCTGTTTTAATTGAACTTTTCTTGTAATTTGTGATAATAGTGCCTAAAAAGACAGTGAGCTAAGATTTCCTTGAGACAACAGAACAGGTTGCATGAGTAGTTTTTGTTTTTGCTTTCTAAAGATTGTTTTGTATGAGCAGTGAAATTTAGACTGAGCCTTGTTTCATTATCTGGAGTAAGATTATAGGTGGAGTAACTATCTCTGACTCACCTCAAAGCTGGTTGTTAGTCACTAGCAGAGACCTAAAGAGTTGTTCATAATCGAGTTGGCTAAAATTCATTGTACATTGTTCCTTACTCCTCTGAACGTCTTTTGATTTGAAGAATCAGAGCACAGGGCACAATATTTATATACTGAAAAAGCGGTGCTACTTATCTTTCCCCTAGTTCAATTACTCACGTCCATGATTTTCCTGCAATAACTGTTTTGATGGCAAGAATCATACAACAATGACTTAAAAACATTTACTAAACAATATTTAATATAGAAAAAATATGTAATCTTTCTTTAACAAATCTAATATTGATTGGTGATATAATTTATGCAGAAAAATGACTTACAAAATGTAACGAGGTATATCATGAATGAAAAAATAATAAGATAAGTGCAATGTAGATTCAAAGAGAGAGCAATCTGTTACTACTGTGACCAAACAAGTTATGGGCATGACAGCAAATATACCATATACTCAGGATTTAGAAGGGCTCAATATGGACAGGATGTCACCATAAGCTACCTTTAGGGACCAAGATGAAATGTGCTTATGAAGTACCCTGAGATAAAGGCTAAACATCTCAGATTTCAGAATTCTTTTGTTTTCTTTAAGAAATTTCTTTTCATTTGTATGGGATCCCATGTAAAAGTTTTTAAAAGGCAGCAACCTAGCCTGGGAAGATATTGTGGAGAGGGGGAAATGAGCCTTCACCCTACAATCATCACCAGGAAGTGCTCTTCTCCTCCTTTTTACCTGCTGGGAAATAGTTTCTGGTCGTTCTCTCAGAACTGTTTTCCCAAGAGAAGAGACTAGCACTGAAGTTAATGAAGTGTCAGAGGGGAGAACTGTAAAGCATCCTGCCCTGAAAGCCATTGAAACTTTCCGTGTCTGTGAAGGTTGCCTATTGTCTCCTCCCTGTAACTCATCTCCTTCTTCCACCACTCCCTAATCTCAGTTTTCCTATCTCATTAATCTTTTATGGTTTTACCTTAAGTAGATGGGGCAAAACTGTAAATTCTCTGCAACTGCAATCAAATGTGTCAAGAAAATGTGATTTATTTCTGCATAACTAGTGATGGTCTTCATGAGCCCCCATCCTGTTGAGTAAATGCCTTGGAGAGATGAATTTATTCCAGGTAGACTTATCCCACCCAGGGGATTCTCAGTCTGATTTTTAAAAATAAACAATTTCTCTACTAAAATAACTCAGGTAATATGTACTATAGCAGAGAGGTGTCACTACTTCATCTCCTCTGCAAAAGTCAATGATTATGGGAGAAGGAAAATGTAGATACCCTCACAGCAACTGGCACCATTGTGTTAGTTGGAATCATCAGCAAGCAGATGCTGAAACACAGTAGGAGCTCATGGGATTTACTGCCAGGCAAGGGCTTTGAAGACGAACAGGAGGGAAACAGGATTAGACAGACATGGAATGACTTGAAGAGAAAGATGGAAGAATTCAGGACTGAGCAGAAAGATCAAAGCTTCGCCAATCCAACAGCAAGGTCTGGAGGAAAGGTTGATGATTAGGAAGATCCTTGTCTCAAAAGGCAAGTAGACCTGAACCCTTAGGAAGCTGTCATATAACTGCACTTCTTGCATCACAGTGGAGAATTCTTTATTTGGCAGCTTGAAAGGCACATGTTTTATTTATTTCAATTTAAAAAAATTGACACATGAAAACTGTATTATTTGTATATATATTATGATGGTTTGATATACGTCTACAATGTCAAATGATGAAATCTAGTCAATGAACACATCTAGCATCTCATATATATTTTGTAATAAGAACATTTAAAATCTGCTCTCTTAATCTAATATTTAAATACATTATGCATTATTAATATAGTCATCATGCTATACAATAGATCTGCAGAAGGTATTCTTTCTGTCTAACTGAAAATTTCTACATCTTCCCATTCCCTGCTCCCTCCCCCAAACCCCTTAATTGCCACCCTTCAATGCTCTGCTCCTATGAGCTCAAGTTTTTTTAGATTTCACACGAGGTCATGCGGTGTGTGTCTTTCTGTGCTTGGCTTACGTCATGTAACATAATGTCCTCCAGGTTCAACCACACCGTCACAAATGAGAACTTTTTTAAGGATCAGTAGTATTCAGTTTGTGTATGTCTGCACATGGTACATGTTCTTTCTCCATCCTTAGATATTTAGGTTGATTCATATCTTGGCTAATGTGAATAATGCTACAATGAAGATTGGAGTTGACTTATCTGTTTAGCATGCTGATTTCATTTATTTCTCTTCTATTCACAGTTAGATTGCTGGGTCGTATGGAAATACTATTTTTAATATTTTGAGGTCTCTCCACATTGTTGCTGAATGGGAGATGGCTATTGCAGGTTCTCTGGATTTGGGTTTTTGTTGGTTTTTGGTTCAACTGTCTCATCTTTTAACAGACGAGACTGTTGTGGGTTAACCAGTGCTGTTGTCTGCTGTTGTCTCTTAATGTCCCGCAACTCGGGATTTTTTTCCTCCTCTTTATTGGTCAGGACTTACTGAGCTTTCCTGGAGACTGGGCTTTATCTTGGGTCTCAATATGCTGTGACACCCTCTATTGAGATTCCCAGAGAGATTTCAACTAACTTTCACATGTAGTCCTAAATGTTCTATGGGAATTCCTGAACACCTCACATGTAAGAAGTAACAGCAACAGAGCTGCCATTTAAAATATGTAATGCTATGGCAAATTTGAATTTGAACTTTTTTAGGGCAAGTCTGTCTCAATGTTGTGTGAGACATATTTATACCAAAAAGTAAAAACAAACAAACAAACAAACAAAAAAAGAAACCCAGCTAAACAAAATAAACAAATACATTGATCCAAAACTCAAATCCAACCAGGTACCATATACCTCTGTTGGTTAAATCCGGGAGACCCAGGGACTAGCTCTGTATAACTGAGCTCATATTCTTTCCTCCCCTAGTCACAGTGAATAATCCTAATGAGTGCAAATACCTCCAAATTTGGGAGGGATAGCTTGCCGAGAGACTGTTTTCCCATGTTTAAAAGGAAGTAGAGCATAACCTCTTCTTCCCTTGACACGATCACCAAACTCCCTAACCTGTTTCTTCCCTCTCAGAATTTGGCTGGCACAAGGGGGCCCCAGCAAACCTCTAACCACCTGCTTTCCTTCATTTTCCCTTCTTTCTCATGTACTTTACTGGGATTAGAAAGAGTGAGTTTTAAGATCTCTATTTCCTGTATGTCATAATATATTTCTCCTTATACTTGGCTCTATGATCTAGTGAATGAGCCTGCCTTTTTTGTTAAATTTAAAATAAAGTGCAAAAAATATTAGAAAACTCATTGTAACCTAATTAAGTCCAGTCATTATTAATTTTATCTTGCCAAAGAGATCAAGAATGTCAACTTTCACTCACTTATTCATGCATTCAATGAGTATCAGGTGCACACAAGGCTTATGACACTCTTCTACTTGCTGAGATAAAGTAATAAACAAAAAACAAGCTCACGCTGCCCACACTAGCCTGGTATCTGGAAAATTTAAGACTCAAAGATGACAAAGGAACCCTTCGTCGTTCCAGGAAGTGCCTGTCTTTTACTTCCCTAAAATAATTAGCCTCATGGTTCTTTGGTGGTAGAAGATTATAAGGAAAATGTTATCAACAAAGACTGGAGAAGGGAGATAAAAATAGGGATTTGATATACAGAAAAATATATGTTTATTTCAGAGAAATAACCACTCTATCTGGATGCTATTGTATCTTGCATGATTGGCAAACCCAAGGGGATAAAAAGGAGAGTTCTTTTTAAAAAGTAGAACTAAAAAGGGATTATGTAAATCAGAGAAAATAAGGAGAGAGAGGACCTACAATTCTTGCTGGAAACAAATCCTACAAGAATTTGATTAGGTGCCACTTAATGTAAACAGAATCACGAATTTCCTACTAGAATTTTCAGTATATTGAACTTGGCTTTGCCTCAATTATCCAGTAATTTATGCAACAACTATTTATTTATTTATTGGTGCTGTGTCACCCTCAGTAGAGTACGGTGGCATCACAGCTCACAGCAACCTCAAACTCTTAGACTTAAGCAATTTTCTTGCTTCAGACTCCCAAGTAGCTGGGACTACAGGCACCTGCCACAATGTCCGGCTGTTTTTTTGTTGTAGTTGTCGTTGTTGTTTAACAGGCCCATGTGAAGTTTAACCCACCAGCCCTGGTGTAGGTGGCCAGTGCCTTATCTGCTGAGCTATGGGTGATGAGCCATAACATCTGTTTATTGATCAGCTACTATGTGCTAAGGAGAATTGAAGTTTCTGGTGATGTAATATGTTTGAAGCATGCCTTTTCTGCCCTAACAGAGATCAAGTAGTGGGGAAGAGACCTACAGAAACTGCTAAAATAATAAGGAATACAATGGAGGGTTGAAACAAAGTCACTTAGCAGCACTTATCTTTGCTTATAGAATCTAGGGAAGTCATAATCAATGTGGTCATGCTTATTTTCTCATGTAGAAAAGTAAAAGTTTTATAGTTGGTAAGTGTAGACATTGAAAGGCATTGTGAACAGAAAGATTACTTTCCAAAGATCTAGGGAAACTGCAAGTAGTTCTGCATAATTGCAAGGGGGTTGTGAGTAGGGATCTTTTTATTGAGAAAAAAAGAAAATGGCCGCATTAAAAGTTCAAAATTTTTTCTATAGTTAATGGCTCGCCCAAAGTTCATTTTGAGCAAAGAAGTAATGTAAATATATATTTGATAAAGATCATTAAGACAGTTGGATGTTTCAGTGGTTCTCAAACTTTATGAATTGAATCACTTAGAGGACTGGTTAAAAAAAGATGACTGGGCATCCTTCCAGGGATTCCGGTTCAGAAGGTCCAAGGTGATACCATAGGATATATATTTGTATAAGTTCCCGGGTGATGCTGATGGTGCACATCTCAGATTCTCCCTAAGAACTCCAGGAGTAGAAGACGGAACGGAGCCCGGCAGGACCAAAAGAGAGACCAGAACCAGGTATAATTTCTCTTTTATGAAAAATTTTTATTCAATCTCTCAATAACCTTTAAGAAAATTAGTCTTTGCCATCGTGAATGTTATTTAGATTATAGATATTTTTTCAAAAAGTGCATTATTTGCATTCTTAAAGTCAGGAAAGAAGGGGAAGAAGTTAGAAAAAAATACATATAAATATCGTATATATTTGATATTTTTGTTTGTTTTTCCTTTTTCCTTCTGCATCCTTAGGATTGAGCACCACATGGGTGAAAGTAAGACCCAAGGTTAAAAATCTGATTTTGGGTTGCACTGTCCATACATTCCCTATATGTTTTAACCCAGCCCTTAGGTTTTTTTTCTTTTTAGGTTAACTATGCTTAAACTATGAAATTGGAGAATGATGTCATCCTTACCGCTCCCCCAGAAGCCCCAGGCACACACCATTCCTCTGCCCTCATCTGTCTGGATAACCTAGAGAAGCCTTTGTTCTTCTGAGTGGGTGGGCTCCTTGGTGGGTATTAAGCCTTCCTGACCTTTGCTTCCAGGGAGAGTCCTCTCTGCCCAGCTGTCAGGCCAGGACCCTTGCTCCCTCACTTCTCATCTGCAAATACAGTCCCAGTTCTGTGAGTCTGGAGTGCAGAGCTGCTCCTTACATTCCTTGAAAAGGAAAGAGTGATGCATTTTGGCTGTGAGAGTCTGATCCAGGAAGCCTGGCCCCGGCCCAGGAAATACTGCACACAAATGCTTACTGGACGGTTTGGCATCCCTGTTTAGAGCCTGACAGGTACACCACGTTCAGTGTCTTCTTTATTCTTTCTGGATGTTATTAGCTGAGTCATTTTTAAACAGATATTGTTATGCATATTGCCACATGTAACTGCTAATTAGGAGCTGGTTCACCATTTCATGTTCCTCTTCTGCTGGAAGGACACAGTAATACTTCTATCACAGGGCACTTTCAGCAAGAGAATATAAGAGCATGTATATTATATCATTGACCGTATATATAACAGATTCTATATTATGTACTATGTATTTTACATTATAAAAATGTTACACCATTCATCCTTCACTCTCTGTCCTCTGCTGGATGTTTCCCTATCATACACTCTGTTCTCAGGGCAGTGATCTTTTTATACCAGAGATGGGAATACATTGACCCTGACCTCCACTTCTCCCTTCCTCTCTCCCCACATTTTTGCAAGGTTTCTCTCTGTTCTTAGGACAAAACCCAAAACCTTTAACTCAGTCCACCAGCCTTTGAATGGCCAGCCGGTGTCCTTGGGAGCGTCGCCTGCCCTTGGCTCATCCTCGGCGTCTTTTTGAGACCCCCATTTTCCAGTGTTCCTACATACCAAGGTCCCTTTCTTCTGCCATGTGGTCTTCACACATGCTTCATTCTCTACACTGGGCTAATGTCTACTAAGCATTTACATTTCCGCTTGTGTCACTGCCACAAGCAGCTGTCTCTAAACTCCCAAGACCCCTCAAATCCCCTTTTTAATGAACACAGATAACCAACTTCATAACTCTAATCACCCCTGGATTCGATTTAATTAATTCCTGTTGCCTCTAGCAATATAGACTAGTAAATAGACTCTCCCTACCTACCATATATCTCCACCACAAAACCAGGTGTCCTTTTGGGACCTTCCTGGGCAAGTCAGGATGAGTTGATCACTCTAGTGTGCACTCAGAAATGCAGTTTTAAAAATGAAATTTAAGGAGTAAAGCCCTTTTACTCACTGTTCTGCTTCTGTTACCAAACTTTAAGTTTTAGGCTCCTAAGCCTATCTTTTTTTCTGTCCTTCAAATGTAACAAATGAAATGGTTTATTTGGACAATTAATTGCTTTCAAGTCACTTTTGTACATTTGTACAGCATTCTCTAACTAGAGCTTCAGTTTTCTAACTGGTAGAATTCATTAGAAAGTAAGTGTTTAGGCAAGGCGTGGTGGCTCACGCCTGTAATCCTGATACTTTGGGAGAATGAAGCTGGATGATTCCTTGAGTCTAAGAGTTCAAGGTTACAGGGAGCTATGATTGCATCATTGCACTCTAGCCTGGCTGACACAGTGAGACTCTACCTCTAAAAACAAACCAAAAAGAAAAAAAAAAAAAAAGAAAGAAAGAAAGAAAAAGGTGACTTTTTATTAAAATCTTTTTGAAGGTAGTATGAAGATAGTATTTCTGTCAGTTACTCCAGTTATTATTAATATATACCCTGAAAAATTGCACAATACATTTTCCCATCTATAGACCTAATAATTCCAAATTTATAGAAATGGGATATAATCTTGTCTACAAAACCCCTAATATAGTATTTGCCATATGGTCGATGTCTGATGCATTTACATGTCTGTCTTGGATGTGGAAGTTTCCCCACAAGAAGAGTGAAAAGCACCCCTCCTTTCCCTCGGTTCATTTATGAGAGCTGTGGCGTCACCTAAGCAGAGTGGAGCGTGTTTCTTAATTGCCTACTAGGAACTTGAAACACTTGTGACAAGTGATTATATGTCACTCCCCAGGAAACGGCTTAAAGAAAATCTATTTTTTGGCTTGTTGCAAGTAGATAAAGCATTTTGGGGCTTTTGGGTGATTTTACCCGTAGTTCAGTTCTCATCTAAGTTGTGATATACAGGATGGGGCAGAAGTCCACGTGCCCACTGCAGAGGGAGTAAATCCTCTCAGTTTCAGGTGAAAACGTCTGTTTTTGTTTCTATGAGACTTCAAGGTGGTTGTATGGCGGCGTTTATTTGGTTTAGGGTAACCTCTCAGATGCACTGCATCTGCTCTGAGTGAGGGCTGTGGGCTCCCTTCTGCTGACTTGCCGCCTGCCTCAGACAACAGGCACGTCAGCACTCCTCAGCTTTGATCTTCTGTGCCTGGTATCTAAATGAAGCCCTTTTTGTGCCTCCCAAGCTAAGTTTGGTTTCAAGTTACAAAACAGCTCTGCTCCTGCTCTGTTCCCCTACCCTTGGTCCCATTCTAACACCGTCACTGGAAGGCTGCAGGGATCCAAGCTGAAGCAAATCTAACATGTAAAGATCAAATAAGTAAGCAAGACAGGGCACTGGGGCTCCTGGGGTGGTGCACACAAGACCTCACTCACCCCATGGTGGGACCTCCCAGTTGAGGTTTGGTGTCCACAGGAAAGAGAAGACCATAATTGGCATTCTTAAGAGAATGCACAGCACTACAGCTAAGGGCATGGATGCTAGGTTTAACAGCCAGGGCTGTGAACAGTGAATTATTAGCTGTGATAAATTCAGCATGCTGCCAATCCTCAGCTTTCCTGTCTGTAAGTGATAGTACTTATCTACCTCATTGTGTTAAATGCAAAAATACAAATATTGCCTAGTGCATCTCTGAACATATAGCAACAACTGAGTGAATACCACCTTTGGTATTTAAGAGTGATGTACATTTTTTATCAATACTTAGTGTCCAGTTGAAGGGGTCTCACCAATTCCCCACCCGAAGAAATGGCATTTATTCATAAAGACAAAATTCAAATGTCTACTGTGAATATTCTCCAATAGCCTTGCCATTATAAACACTTGTCAGTGTTTATACTGGGTATTGGAGATACAAGAAATAAAAGCATAGTCTGGTTTAAAGGGTTACTTAGTCTCCTTTATGTCTTCCTAAAGCTCATTATTTATAATTTGTTAATAGGACAAATTTCAGTCTGAATCAGTTATTTGGTCATCTGGTTAGTGTATGAGACCGTAGGCTCCTCGAGGTCAGGGCCCTGGTATCACCCTCTACTGCGTCCCAGCTCCTGTTGGAGACACTTGCTCATGAAGGATAGGACCAGCTATGCAGCCTTGAGCATGCTGCAAGATCCTTCAGTTCCTCCGTTTCCTCATCCAGAAAACGGGACCTGAGGCTTAAGTCAACTGTAGCAATGAAACAAAACAAGATGACATATGAAAAGTTCCTGAAACATAGTGATTGCTCAGCGCCAACGGCTGCCTATAGCATGATGATATAGAGGAATGGCTTGAGTCCTAGCATCCGAGTAACCAACTGATGCATCCCTTGACTGCTATTTTGGGTTCCTGTTCTGTTTTTCTATTTTTTACTATATTTAACTTATTAACTTCATTGTACTATTTGGAAGGACAAAATGTAAATAGATTCTAAATAAATAATTAAATTAACAGTGATGGTGTGGGAATTTTGTATGTGTATATGAAACCAAAATCTATCCATAACATCTGAACATCAGTAGTTTCCTCTCTACATTTCCCTTCTTTTCTTTCTTTTTTTTCTTTGGCCGGGGCTGGGTTTGAACCCACCACCTCCGGCATATGGGGCTGGCTCCTTACTCCTTTGAGCCACAGGCACTGCCCCCATTTCCTTAGCTTCTATGCCAAGCCAGTCTTCTCCAAAAGTCTTACTGACTGGTTTTGTAGTTCTATACATTTCCTCGATTATAACTCCAGTGTTTTTTAAGTCTCCCTCCTCTGAGGTTCTCTTTCTGAACTCTAATTCTATAGATGTATGGTGCTCTCTCAGAACTTGCTTAGTACTTAAAGCAAAGAAATACCTAGACTATGTCCCAATCTTACCCCTTCTGTTTTATTTCTCCCAACACAATGGCCATCTAATGGTTTTCCTTTAAAATTGATAGATCTCAACAATAATGTAAAATATATTCTCCTTTTGATCCATGTTTCTTTTCTTAAATTTTATTTTATTATTAAATCATAGCTGTGTACATTATTGTGATCATGGGGCACCATACACTGATTTTATAGACCGTTTGACACATTTTCATCACACTGGTTAACACAGCCTTCCTGGCATTTTCTTAGTTATTGTGTTAAGACATTTATTTTCTACATTTACTAAGTTTCACATGTACCCTTGTAGGATTTCCAGTTCAAAATAAAGCATTATTTTCTCACACACACAAAAAAAATGGATAGGAGATAGCTTTTCCTACTCTTCCAGCTGTTTGGAAATTTCATCTTATTAATATCTCAGTGGTAATATATACCATATATCAGATTTATAAATACATAGTATCTTAAACCATCTCTTATTTCTTCTTAAATATAACTAGGTAATCTATTCTTGTCATTATATCTGGATTCTTTTCACTGGATTTTTTTCATAGAAAGATATAATTAAGGCAAAATTCTGTTGTATGTTTTCATTTATATACTTTCTAATTAAATGAAGATAGTTGGCAGTGGAGAAAACATAAGAATAAAAAATATGTAATATATATAGAAAAATATTATAAAGATATTAGAGAGAAAGAAATTAAAATAACTTCCCTTTTGCTCTTCAGAGCAAAATGTTAACAGATTTTTTTTTATATTTGGTTAATAGTTATGTGAGCATGATAGAAAAGACACATCATAATTCTATGTATATGTGGTTCAGGGCTATTTTACATTAAAAAAATTGAAGATATCAAAGATATTTTGATTATGTGGATTGTACCTATTAATATTTACTATATTCAACATTTTTAAAAATAAAAATTAAAAAATAATTTTATGTATTCATTTATTTTAAATAGTAAGTTACGTGTGAATTTAAATAACATTTATCAATAATATATTTTCTAAAACAAGAAAAAGTCAGTGAAAGGGTGAAAAGTCTGGCATTGTTTTATATTTGTGCAAATCTCTCTAATTCCTGGCTTAATAGAAGACAGCTGGATTCTCGTCACTGCTTCTGCATCCAATCTGTTGCAAGGTGTTGTTTTAGTTAAAGCACAGGAAAAAATCAGACCCCACACAGACATAGGGTTGGAAAAGGGAAGACTATTTTAACAGCACATTCATATAGTTGTGAATGTTCTTCCTTGATACTGTGTCAAAACTCTATAAATGTTATTTTCTTAAAGGTTAATTGCAATGCGCAATCTTAATCTGATCAATGAACTTTTGGTACTTGGTACACTCGGAGGAGAATGAGAGTAGAAAAAACAAACTGTGTTTTAGTAGAACTATGCAATGTGCACGATGTTGTCCTTGTATTTTCATGAAAAGGTCCCAAAGATACAGGTGCACAGACTACACTTGGAATCCCACTGCCAGATGCTATCATTCATTCCAATATTTTTATCTTGGGACACAAAAGCCCAGCACTACAGAAGATGCAAAATGCCATTAGGTAACTTGCCTGATGTTTGTCCAGTTAATCAGGGTAGCAGCAAAGCTTTAACTCAGTCTTCTCTTTTTGGTCATATGCTTTCCAAAATTATGGAAATAAGTGAGGAAAGACAAGTGGCAGACACTGCGATTTTTTTCCCCTAGGGACCGTAGTTCTTCAGAGGTAAATTGCGTTTTATAATGATCAAGCATCAAGTGCTGGAAAGAATATCATTGGCTTTTCGGCATTTCTATAATGTTGAGTGGGCAGTGCCCATAGCTCAGTGGTTAGGGTGCCAGCCACATGCACCGAGGCTGGCAGGTTTGAACCCGGCCCAGACCAGCTAAAACAACAATGACAAGTACAACAACAACAAAGAAAATAGCTAGGCATTGTGAGGGGACCTGTAGTCCCAGCTATTTGAGAGGCTGAGGCAAGAGAATCACTTAAGCCCAAGAGTTTGAGGTTTCTGTGAGCTGTGATGCCACGGCACTCTATCAAGGGTGACATAGTGAGACTCTGTCTCAAAAAAAAATAAAAAAATAAAAAAATCGTGTCGAGTGAAAAGATCTTACAGCTTAATGAGAAATAAATTCCAAGGTAAAATTTAGGAAACAGCAGGTGGACTGAGATAGGAACGTGAAACAGAGTTTGGGAGAGATCAAAGGACAGATCACTAGTCAGATCACTAGCTTTAGTTTTAAAGATTCCAGTGAAAGACTGGTTCTCCCACCCAGAGTAGAGTGAGCCTTCCATTGTGTCCTCCAGGACCAGAGGAGAAATATGGAGAAGTGACTGGGAACTTACCCAGGTAATGACTTCTCCTTGTCCTCTTCTCCCCTTACTATGCCCTTTCAGATTTTCTAGTTTAGTACAAGGAAAGAGCAGTGTTCCTTGAGAGGTTCACCAATGTCTTTTTCACTTTAGTACTGTCATAATAAAGATAACATCAAAGCTAGAGACTAAAAGGAATCAAAGAAAACTAGAACTCAATAGCATCTATATCAGTGTAATGTGTTTAATATAGTATTAATTTATATGAAGACAGAACTAATTTCTTCTTTAACTAGAGGGTAGGGAAAGGAATTAGCATTAACTAAACACCTACTACATGCCTGCTGAAAAATCCAGTAAGCAGCAAGGATGTCCCAAACTTTTCCCTAGCAGAAAAATTGGTTTATCAAGAATGTCTAGGAAATTTTAGAATATTCCTGTGACCCTGGGTGACCACTGTAGATTCTTCCAAAACTGAAAAATTCTTCTCAAGTTAAGTAATTATACAATTTATATCTTATGACTTACATTTTTTCAATTTATTTCTTTTCAGGAAAATATACCAAGCAAAACAGATTGTTCACAAGGCAAATTTCAGGAAGTTTCCATTTTGTTAATGTTAGTTTAGCCAAAAACTATGTTGTTATGTTAGGAATAAAATTATAAGCCTAAAATGATCACTTCATGTTCAATTAGGTTTACAAAATTAGATTTGGTTAAAATTAAACTAAAAAAATAAATAAAAGCTGTCTAAAAATAAATCTGCCATCCTCTACTAGGTATATACTCAGAAGACCAAAAATAACATTATAACAAAGATATTTGTACCAGAGTGTTTATTGCAGCCCAATTCATAATTGCTAAGTCATGGAAAAAGCCCAAGTGCCCATCAATCCATGAATGGATTAATAAATTGTGGTATATGTACACCATGGAATATTATGCAGCCTTAAAGAAAGATGGAGACTTTACCT